>JAOVVI020018547.1:0-10332 GCA_028571085.2 Nepenthes alata
GGCCTCCTTATTTTGGGCCTGTCCTTTTAGTGGGCTGTGGGGCCGTTGACCGCCTTTGTGGGCCTCCGTTGACTTTTCCTTGGGCCAGCCCAGTGGAGGTGTACCTATCAATTTTATATTTATATAAAAATTTAAAAAAATATATAATATTATAAAATTTATAATATTTAGGATAAAATATTATATAAGTATGTATTTTAATAAAAAATATTTACATAAAATGTCTTTAACTACACAAACATATATTATTTAAAATAAAAAAATTATAATTTAAGCCATATAGGACAAAACAGGACATTTTTACTTGCGATTGTATCTTATTTAAAAAGCTAATCAGGCCTAATTTTATAATTATTTTTATTAATAATATTTTTATATATGAATTAAATCTTATAATATTTTAAATTAGTTAAATTAAACAGATCAATCTATTAAATTTTGATTGAAGTCTATTTGAGTTCGTGGGAGATCGATCAATTTCAGAGCAGAAAGGTTCAATCACATAGAAGGAGATCGAGCAATTCCATCAAATAGGAGCCAAATAAATAAATAAATAAATTATTTTACTAATAATAATACCCAAAAATAATAATTTTCTCGTCGTCAAGCCTTTCAAAAAAATTAAAAAAAAAGGCTTTATTAATTTTTATACCATTTACAACTAATTTATTATATATACAGTCTATTAAGATTTTAAAAATAAAAAATCAAATAAAATATTAAAATGTAAATTACATGCCGATAATTTCGATCATCAAAATTGACTCATCATATTGATTGTGGTTTTCTCTGTGTTTTAATTCTTGGCCGGAAGTTCTGCGGCGCACCGCTTGAACGAGCCAGTCAAGTGGGAACAAATGGCGGACGCCGTACAATCCGGAGTGGTAGAAGAGGAGAAGGTCGAGGCACGAGGGTTTTGTTTTGGGCTCCTTTGTTGCTTCCTATCTTTCATTTTTTTCCGAATTTTATCATCTGATCTCTCTCACGCCGCCTATCCCAATTTCATTTCTTCCCTACCTCTTCCTCTTCTACCTTTTCCCATGAAAAAAACTGTTGAAATAATACCCAGAAAATTTTATTTCCGTGGTAGAAACTTTGAAAAAGAAAGCAGATATGAACTTCCTGGAACGATCCAGAACACAAGATTTTAGTTTCGGATGGTTTTCCCAAGTTTTGTGCTTCACTTTTTCCCTGTCAAATAGATCGACTGTGCACTATTAGGGTTTTGGGTGCCCTTCGAAATCTTTTCTGGCTCTGAAGAGAAATAATCTTGAGTCGATCTACTTCTCCGACGAAGGCGTTTGATGAAATGCTTAAATGAGACAAAATAATTGAATAAGAAATTCGACGAAGGATTTGATTAAGTGAGAGGTTGCTTTCTTGGATGTTGTTAGAGCCAGATGGTTTATGTTGAGTGCTTTTTATATTTTTATATATCTATCTTTGCTTCCTGATTCAGATACACAACTAGTCATTTCTCTCTTATCTTCCCATTTTTAATCCGTACAAAAGCAGTTCTTCCTTTCTCTTTATTTAATTCTGTTGAATTGCCCTCGATCTGTTTGAGAAAATATCTGTGTTGTTTTGGGGGGTTAAAAGTACAGGAGGGAAGTGATGGATTTGCATGGTGCAGATCTGATTGTGGAGATGGAAGATGGGTTTGAAGCATTATTGGTTGTGGGAGATGAGGAAAGCCCTAGTGTATTTCAGGCTGAGGAAGTGATGGGTGGTGGTAACGGCGGTTGGGGCGGCTGTTGTGGTGTTGGAGAAGTCAGAAAGATCTGCCGTGAACAGAATGATCTGATTGATGTGAGTGATCAATCACTTTTCTTCACCGACTTCCCTCCTCTACCTGTTATCCCATTCATGTCTTCTTCATCCTCTTCTTCTTTCACCCCGGCGCTGGCCAAGCCCACCGGCTCATCTTCCTCCTCTTCGGTTTCTCTCTCCGCCTCTTCCGCCTCTTCATTTGTCCTTCTGAGCTCAGATGCAGAGGTGGATCATGATGTCGATATGAGCCGCCACTTCCATCCCCCTCACCATCAAGAAATGCATGTCCATGGCGATGGTCATGCTCATCAGGGAACGAACGGTGCATCATTAGTGGATCTGTCACCGACTGATCCAGGCGTCGATGGTGCTGATTGCATGCACGTGATGGAAAGTTTTGGGTACACAGATATACTTGATAGAAACGACATCTGGGACCCATCTCCTCTATTTGAAGATGGTGATGATCATCCTGATAATTTCCCTCTTGAATTTCGACGCCAAGAATTCCTCCAACATGAGCAATCACCATTGCAACCGCCACTGCTTGAAGAATTTGATCATGATTGTCAGTTGATGACGCAGGACGTCAAGACATTCGACCACCGAGAACAGTCCGCCATTGATGATGATGGTGGAGGTAGCCGTAGGCAATCATCGGCGATGCAGAATTCAGAAGACGTTGCCATGGTATTCTTCGAGTGGTTGAAATCCAACAAAGAGTCTCTCTCTGCTGAAGATCTGAGGAATATTAAAATCAAGAAATCTACCATTGAATGTGCAGCGAGGAGGCTAGGTGGTGGAAAAGAAGGTATGAAACAATTGTTAAAGCTCATACTTCAATGGGTGCAAAATCACCACCTTCAAAATAAGCGCTTGAACTCCAATAATCATCTTATCCCTAATCAAAACCCTATGATCATTTGTAAGAGCAATTGTGATAATTCTTCCCCACCCGAGCCAAATCCTTGTTTCAGCTCAGCGACATGGCCGCCGCCACCACCACCACCTTACATTGGCAATCCAACCACCCCGGTGCCGCCTTCTCAGCCGCCTGCTTTTGCCCCAATGGTTGGCTACATGGGTCCTGACGCAAATGCCAATGCTGCCACCCGCCATTGTTATCCACCAACAACTGATTACCACATGCTCGACAGGGCCCCATCTTGGCCCCCACCGCCACCGCATTTCACTTTACCACTTCCCCATTACAACCCTCTTCACGACGGGAGCCTCCCAGCTGAACTGCCCCATCCACACGCCTTCGTCGGCTATGGGTGTCAGTACCCATATTCGTTTTCTCCCGGCGCAGTTGACGGGGTTGTTAGCTTAGGTTGTTCCGTCACCAAGGAGGCAAGGAAGAAGAGAATGGCTAGGCAGAAAAGGTTGTTCTCTCACCACCATAAAAGCCACACTCATCGGAATAATATCCAGAATCCGAGTGAAGGGGATGATAATTGGGCAGCTGGTTCCTCCAACCAGGCTGACCACCGCACCTGCGAGTGCTTGCCGGCGGCGGGGAAAATGCATAGCGTGGATCGGGCTCTTGAAGGGCGTAGTTATCTGATTCAACATCAGAGTGAGGCTGATAAGAAACAGGTGGAATTGTATTCCATTCTTTACATTATCATTATAAAGATCACTATCTTTTCAATTGATGGATCAATAATTTTAGGGATGGAAGGCGGAGAAGAACCTGAGATTTCTTCTGCAGAAAGTGTTGAAACAGAGTGATGTTGGTAATCTTGGAAGGATCGTCTTGCCTAAAGTACGTCAATATATATAATGTAGATTTACCTAATAAACTAATTGATTCTAAGCCATTTTTATCCATTAGTCGGCATATTCAAGCCATTTGTATCCATTAATCGGCATATTTAAGTCATTTTTAGAGATAATTAAACACCTTAAAAATATATATATATATACATATATGGGAATTTTCTGGATTCAGAAAGAAGCTGAGACCCATCTACCAGAGCTGGAGGAGAGGGACGGAATCCCGATCGCAATGGAAGACATTGCCACCTCTCGAGTTTGGAACATGCGTTACAGGTATTTTGAGATCCAACTTAAATGAGTTGATGATTCACTTTGCCGTGTGAATTGAACTGTGGATTACTACTATCAATGCTAGCAAATTATCAATAAATTCTCCGTTCTTGGCTTTTATTTCTCAAAACCTTGTGGGGTTACAGATTTTGGCCGAACAACAAAAGCAGGATGTATCTCCTGGAAAACACAGGTGTGTTTGTTATGGTATTCATTAAGTTTTTGTTTCTCCGAGGGCTTAGTCTCATGGTCTAACTCTTAAAAGACAGTTGAAGGAGCCGTCAAGGAGGATAGCACGGTTGACTCACGTTTTTCATAAAATAAAAATAAAATAATAAAATTTAAAAATATATATTTTTTATTTTTTTATACAAAAAAATATGGGCCATTGATTTTAAAATCTAACCACCCACGTAGTGCTGTAGCTGCTACGATGCCTGTACGGCATTGCAGCGGCCCTCATTTTTCAAGGAGGAATGACTTATTGCATTACCTGTTTGAACCTTGTGTGTCAAGATATCGAGCATTTGTTGGTGCGGGCACATGTAGGATTGACGCATATATATTGGATATCATCTAGACGTGAAAATCCTAAGTGTTTTGGTCATTGACCAACCTGCATTTATGGGTCATCTCAACTTTTTCTGTTTATTTTATTCATAATCTTTCTTAACACAACTCAGCACATATTCCAAATAAATATTTATCTAATTCATGGTTAACCTTATTTAAAATGAGGATCTAAAACTTCTGCATATGATATACAATCGCATAAGGTTTGTGAATTAAACCTATCCCACTGAATCCTATTGTATTCCCCTTAATGCTAAGGCTATTATACCTCTTTGTAAAATAACTAGTACTGTACTGAGTGTCTTTTGGTATCCGGCATACCATCTAGATGTTCTCCTCATCGATAAACTGTCTTATCTAATAGAAGCTTCCGGACGGACATTAAATTACTATATGCTTAGCACCTTGAGGCATCGGGCACCTTTGCTTTATGTGAGACCGAGGACTCTATAGCCAACTGATATACAGATGTCATTGAATCAATAGTAATGACCCAATTTAAAGTTGTTCATATATATAATGTCTCGAGATAATATCTCATTCTTTGTTCATTCTTCTTGTCCAAACAAAGTTAGCTGTGTTGCAATACTTATTGTATCAACTTGCTCTTTGATTAATGGAGACAGAATAAAGCATCCACTCGGTGTTAATAACATATTAACCCTAACGCCAAGGCTCTTCAGCAGTTAGTCAATATTGCTCCTAATCCTCATGAAGGAAACTTGGTTCGTATCCGGTATAATAACATGTTCAATCTTTTATGTCTCAACAGATCTTAATTATATTATTTTGTTCTTATCAAGTCATAATCATTTAGTTAGGTGTCAAACTTGCCTCAGAGGACTCTCCACTTGAGTATTATTAATATTACCTTGCCAATAAAACTGATCAGGGCCTTAATTGCTGCATAGTCCTCTTGGCACGTTCGAAAACCTAACCCCAACCATAAGGTCGGTCGTGCCCAACCTCATTGGCTCAAGATCGACCACCCCCGTTAATATCCTATGAGACAACTAAAATGATAATATATGCACAAGCCAAACAACATAATCTTTACTTTCACAATATAAACATTATTAATAAAGATTATCTTATTCTTAATAATATTTATCATTAAATAATGCCCAATATTCTTCATCTCCTTCCATTTCACTAAATAAATATATTATTATTGTTGAAAGTTTCTTTACTTAAATAACCGTGTGTTACTTTTGCAGGAGATTTTGTGCGTTTCAATGGACTGCAAGAAGGAGACTTTATAGTCATTTATTCAGATGCTAAATGTAGCAAATACGTATGGTTTCTTAACAGATATTTTCTACTTTGCTCGACCTACTCTTTATTTTATGCTGTAGATATAGAACCCTAAAAGTTATATTTTTTAATCTTCAAATCATTTCAATAACTGATATTATAAGATATAAAGTAAAGTATAAAATTTAAAAAATAACATGTTATTAAAATAAAAAAATCAAATTAAAGTCCTTTATCTTATGTCTTACAATCTGAATCATTAAAGTAGCAAAAAATTTTAAAATTAAAATTTTCATAACATAGTAAATTGATCTTATATTTGTTTTTTATTTGTTCTAATTTTTTTTAATAATGAAATAGCTATATAATGACAAGAAAGATTTTGAACTTTACTAAATGGCAATATTGATAACAATCCTCATATCGAAAACATATATCATGTTGTTGATACGAGTAAATAAATAAATAATCTAAATAATAATCTATAAATAATTTAAAATTAAAAAATTTCAAAGCTAGGTCGGATATATCAACTCAAAGACCGAAAAGCAAAATGATTATAAGTCATAACAAATATAAGATTTAACAGAACTTATAATGTTTAGTCTCTAAATAAAATATATGACAATCTACTCAAATCTAAAATCATCTAAAAGGAAAAAATCTAACAAATTTTCAACTATCACAATATAAATTATAATAAAATCTATCTGCTTCTGAATTCCCAAACTATAGAAACAGTGATTAATCAAAATGTGCAATAAAGCCAAATATAATTAAAAACAAATTTGAATATAAAATATATATTTAAACCAAATCTTTAAACCTCCTATTGAAATCCTACAAGTATTTATAATTTCTCTAATGCATCTTTGGATCTGAATTATCGTACAGATTAGGAGCTACTTGGTCTTGCCCAATAGGCTGAATTAAAGTGGATCTAATCTCTATCTACTAAAAATTTAAATCTTATATACCACAATAAATAAATAGGAGGTCAGATATATACATGACTTGCTCTTTGGTATATCATATAATATTCAAATTAGAAATTATTCTTCGATGGAGAAAAAAATGGAGGAATGCAAGGTGCGTAGATGTACAAATAAGGGAGGCTGAGTGTTTATTTGAGGATCGGATTTCGAGAAGTGTACTCAATTGAGAGCGACTTTTTAGAGGGTTTGCTCTTTATGAACAACGGCTTGTGAGAAGGACACACTCATGGGTTGAGTGGCTTTGGATAGGGTGAGCTCACAGGTAGAGCTGCTTTATTTAGTTATGTGATCTTAGTGTATTGGAACGCTTGAACCATAGGATCCTCTTTGAAAATTTGAGTGTTAATCCCTTTCATTATAGAGGAGGTATATTTATGGAGTGAGTACTGGTTTAGCTATCCTTAGGCCTCGTGTCTAGTGATAGTTCTCTACGTGGATCTACTGAATTGTTTCTAATATCACAGGAAGTGATTATGGTAACCACTGTCATTTGGGAATATTCTCTCTATTGTCTGAAAGATCATAGGAACACCATAGGTAACTACTGCTTGAGAAGATTTACTACACCACAATTGTCAATCTTGAGGTGATACACAGTCTTAAGGTGATATTTTAGATATATTTGTTAAGTTGTCAGAACAATCATAGAGCCATAGTATAGTAAGTGCCGCTTACTTGCAAGTTCTGAGTTGTGAAGGCTTTAGCTATTGAGTCAAAGGGATAACCACTAGGAAAGTATATGTAATCCTAGTTACTCAACGGTTTTGGATCGATCCGTTTGGGACAAACGTATTATCTTTTGGATCTTCGACCAAGAGAGCATCTAACTAGGCTTTAATTTTTTTGGGCATTTCTTTCTTCAGCAGGTTAAGTTTCTAGGCCAATCCATGGGTCGTCATACCTATCACTCACTAATATAAAAGATTAAAAAATATGTTAAAATTATAAATCTAAAACTCAATAAGTATATGTATATATGTATGATAATAAATACACGTCCATAAAATAGAATGAATGAATAAAAAATAATAAAATATGTGCAAAATTTAATTTATCTAAATTTTAAACATGCATGAATATTGAATGTCTCAATATCAAATGTCTAATTATAATTTTGTATATAAAACTTGTATTGCGTATACAAATACTAAATAATATTAAGTTGTATAAAATCATCTAAATATTCAAATATCAAATGATTTCAAAATACTAAATACAATACAGCTGATAATTCTAAAAATTTAAATCATGCTAAAATTGAGAACCAATGACAAAAAAATCAAATGCTGAGAAAGGGTCATATATATATTTTTGTTAATTTTAGATCAAAATATTATTATTTAGATTTGTAAACACACTATCTATAAATACACCTTATAGATGAGATTAAATCCCACTTTTTTAATCACTCATGAAAACAAGTGCAATCCTCAAAATTTTATAATATATTAGGATATTTAAATATATAATTATGTGAATTATTTATAATAATTTTTAAAAAAATATCAAATAGTAAATGCTATAAAAAATATTTTAAAATTTTTTTTATCTGTAGAAGAAGTATATATGTCTAAAGCTTTTTACTATATAAAAAGTATAAATATTAAAAAATTTTACCCTAAAAAGTACAAATATCAAATTAAATATCAAAATGAAGCCTCATATGAAATACTTACACGAAATATCAACTTGTAATATCAAATGCATAAATTTTATGACTTTTCTTCACATATATTTTCATATATAAATATATTATCTTAAAGTATTCATTTGTTATGTGAAATCAAGAAAATTTTTAAAATTTTTGACAAAATTCAACAAAATTTAAAAAATGATCGAAAAAAAATATGTGCATATATAAATATTTAAAATAAAGAGTGAAATGGTAACTTGTATTTACAGTACAAATAAAAAACATAAATAAAATTTAAAAAAATTTAAAATTAATCAAAGATTAAGTTTAAAATTATTTACTTTTAACTTTTGATCTAACAGATCTGACTTCTAAAAATTTTAGAATTTTCTTCATCCACACTTTCTCTCTCCTCTTCTTTTTCTCCTCTTAACTTTATCTCTTCTATCTCTTTTTCTAATAAAACGACCAAAACAGGCACGTAGGAGCCTTATAAACATAATCAATATATGAGCGTTTTAGAAGCACACACTATGTGCTGTCTACACTGTCTCATTTGCATATAAGTGTCACATTGGATACAACTTAGGTATCAATATTCTGCTATAAATATATATGAGCACCCTAGAAATACGTATTAGGTGCACAACTATTTCTTCAAACACACTTAGGTGTGGAGACAGACACTCTTAAAGTACCAACATAATTCCAAATAATATATTTTTTTATAAAAAAATTTTATTATATAATTATTTTTTAAAATTGATCTAAAATTATATTAATAATATGATAAATTATAAATAAAAATCAGACATTACAGTATGTATTTCTAGGAATGAAAGGAAAAAATAATATTTTATCACAGTATTAAAATATATCAGTATCAAAAGTCTCCAAAGTAATACTGAATGTAAATTTTCATTGCCTAATTTTATTATGATACGTTTGGTTGAATAGAATAACAAGAGACGAGCTATAAATTAGTTGCTTCAATATTTTTGGGTGAAAATGGTTATTATTTAAAAATAAATATCGCCAGTGAGAATAATTAATCTCAACGAATATGACATTTCCCATTTCTAGACTTCAAGAACACGGCCAATGTCAGCCGTTGGCTGCTTCCCACTATCATTGATCGTCCCCGTCGGCCACCGCCGACGAATAGTATGAATGGTTATTTTCATTTTATCTGAACTCTATTTTTTGGTCAGGATCGTTAGTTCGTGTAGTAAGAACACGATATCGTTTAGGGTTTTGGGTGAGTCGTTTCCTGTGTATGAATTTTTCGAGTAACTCTTGACAAATCTAAGCTGAAAATGGTGCAGATGATCAGAGGAGTGAAGGTCCGGCCACAGACTCGATCGACTTCGGAGACGAGCAAGCCGGCAAAGAAGCGGAGAACTCAGGGAACCTCGTCGTCGTCTGGTAAAACACCGAAGTAAACAACGAATTCTTTCTGTTCTTGCTCCAAGAAGCTCAGCCGCAACCTTTCCTTTCCCTCCTGTTATCGGCACCACCGTCGAAAGCTCCGATCGACAAGGCGATGACTGTGAGGAAGCCAATCCTCTACGATCGTTGCCCAGATTGAGAGTGTCAGAATGTCTGCTTGTAGGACCTGAAATTTCAACTTTTCTTTTCTTTATTGCATGGGAGGATCGAATCTCATGTCCTCCCTTTCTCCATTTAAATTGAAGGACCAGTCGAGTCGAACCGGTCGTGCCTCATTAATAAAACCGGTTTATTTCAGGGATCTTTTTCTATAAAATAAGAAAAAGATAATATTGTTCATGCATTAACTTTATTAAAAATAAGAAATGAATAATATGAAAGAATAATAATATTTGATAGGCATACCGAAAATGGGCTGGCCCAATGTCAACGGAGGTCCAAATCGGTCCGCTGGACGGTCAACTAAAAAATGGCCCAACAGGAGACGCAGGCCAAATTCCTGAAAGGTCTGTCCAGACCTCAGCAGACGGCCAACTCGTGTACAAACGGTCAACTCGAGCGTTGATCGGATGTATTGTAGCGGCAGATCCAACAAAGGCTTTTCAC
>JAOVVI020018548.1:0-10332 GCA_028571085.2 Nepenthes alata
CTGTTGCAGGCCTAGGAAGCATATACTAGCCACTATGCAGCTAGGATGGTTGGCGCCTCCATAGACCTCCTCTCTATATATATATATATATGTGCATACTCGTTGCATACATAGAGAGAGAGTGAAAAGAGAGATATATAGACACATAGAGAGTAAGATTGTCTTAGAAAGAGAAAGAATAAGTTTAGAGCCGAGGACAAAGTGTGTACTCGTACTCTGTTTTCGTTCTTCTTCTTCTTATTTTTTGTAACTGTGTGGGCTTGTGTAGCCAACAGCTCTTTGTAATCGGCCATCATACTTAGTAAATTCTTTGGTGGACTGAAATCCCGTGATTTTTTTCTTAGTTAGAAGGATTTTCACGTAAAATCTTGTTATGTTCTTTCACTTTGTTTTATCTCTCCTCTCTTGCCTCTCTGTTCAACCAGTCATCGTCCCTCCTTTTGTGCCAACAAGTGGTATCAGAGAGAGGTTCTTTGTACTGTGACTTTGTTGAACACAGTTATAAAAATTGGGAGCAAAATGATTTGTCTGAATGGCAGTAACTTTGATACTTGGCAAAGGAAGATGTCCGACTTGCTATTTGTTAAGTCCACACACTATCCGATGTTTGTCACTCAAAAGCCGACGGTGAAATCGGACGAGGAATGGGTGCTGGAGCACAAGCAGGTATGTGGCTATATACGGTAGTTCGTAGACAATAATGTGTATAATCACGTTAGGAGCGAAACGAATGCCAAGACGCTATGGAAAAAGTTAGAGAAACTGTACACCTCTATGACTGGCAATAACAAAATCTACCACCTGATAATATTGATACAGATTCGGTACAAGGATGGCTCATCCGTTCCAGATCACTTAAATGAGTTCTAAGGCTGTGTAGACCATCTGGGCGGCATGGGGATCAAGTTCGAAGATGAAGGGTTGGGACTATAGCTCCTAGCAATCCTCCCGGACTCATGGGAGGTAATGAGAATAACCATTGCTAACACAGCACTTGATGGTGTTGTAACGCTGAAGATGGTCAAAGGACCTGTGCTGAACGAGGAAATGAGACGGCAATCTCAAGGAACGTCAACCTCTCAGCACTCTAAGATCCTTGTAACTGAGTCCAGGGGAAGGAACCGAGGACGTCGACCAAAGTCCAAAGAGAAAGGATATAATAAGTCACGATCTCGGTACCAAAATATAGAATGTCATCACTGTGGGAAGAAATGTCACATTAAAAGATTTTGTTATAAATAGAAGCGTGAAAATGCTGAAAAAGAGAATGGCGAAAAGGGACGTGGCAAGAAAGAGTCATCGGTCCCTATTGTTACTGGAGCTGGTCTCCTTTTGGGCTATGAATCTAATGATCTTGTTAACGTGGCCGAGCAGGAGACAGACTGGGTGGTGGATTGTGGAACATCCATCCATATCACCTCTAGGAGGAAGCTTTTTACAACTTACACTCCGAGTATTTCTGGAGTATTGAAGATGGGTAACACCGAGATGTCCAAAATTATTGACCATGGTGATGTCTCTCTTGTTACAAAGAGTGGAGCCCGACTGATCCTAATGGACATTCGACATGTCCCAGATATTTGGATGAATATCATTTCAGCGGAAAGACTTGATGACGCAGGCTTCTATAGTATCTTTTGTGACAAAGGACATAAGTTGACGAAAGGGTCTATTGTGGTTGCCCGATGAAGGAAGACCTCTAGTCTTTATGTGCTATAGGCCACTACCGAGGTAGGAGAGGTAAATGCCACAAGCAGTATGGAGTCCTCAAACTTATGGAACCAAAGATTGGGACACATGAGTAAGAGAGGGATGAGTCACTTGGCAAAGAAGAGTTTTATTCCAGAAATGGATTAGGACAGGCTGATGACTTGCTCTCACTGTATGGTGGGGAAGCAAAGTAGAGTCTCTTTTCAAGGAGACTCATCTTCTAAGAGGTCCAAGGTATTTGAGATTATTCACATCGATGTGTGTGGAACCTTTAAGAAAAAGTCCTTTGGAGGAGCACAGTACTTTACCTCCTATATTGATGACTATTCAAGAAAGCTGTGGGTATTCCCACTTAAGCCCGAGGATCAGGTCTCGGGAGTGTTTGAGTATTTTCACGCTCTTATTGAGTATGAGATGAGGAAGAAGTTGAAGGTTGTCCGGAGCGATAATAGTGGAGAATACATTGGGGCCTTTGATGTATACTGTAGATCATATGGTATTAGATATCAGAGGACACCACTGAAGACGCCGTAATTAAATGGCGTGACCGAACGGATGAACCGCACTTTGATGGAAAGGGTCCGGTGCTTGCTGTCATAAGCAAGGCTTCCGAGATCCTTCTGGGCTGAGACCTTGAAGACGACGACCTATGTGATTAACAGGTCACCTAATAAGCCTTTGAATGGTGAGGTCCTAGAGAAGATATAGAGTGGAAGGGAGCCAGCTTACAATCATTTTTGAACATTTGGCTGTAAGGCCTTTGTTCATGTCTCGAGAGATGAGAGGAGTAAACTTGAGCCGAAGACGAAGTAGTGCATCTTCTTGGGCTATGGCGAAGATAAACTTGGGTATAGACTTTACGGCCTAAGAGAAAGGAAGCTCGTCCGATCACGTGATGTGGTCTTTGTTGAAGAGGAGACCATTGAAGATATTGGGAAAGAGAAAAAGGCTCTATCAAATACTGGTCAGACGGACAAAGTGAATGTTGAAGTTGTCCGTCCATTGCCTCTTGTGTCTGAAGTCTATGGCCCAAGGATGACTGAGAACAATAATGAGGCAGTCGCTGCCCCTCATGAGAATCAAGTCGATGATGTGGCCCCCTAACCAGTCGAGGAGGTTCCTATGCGACGGTCGTTAAGGAAAAGTTGTATTTTCGTCCGCCTTCCATCAAGTGAGTACGTCCTACTCACTGATGCAGATGAGTTTGAATATTTTGATGAGGCTATGAATGGTACTCAGAAGGAAAAATGATTCGAAACAATGAAAGAAGAGATGGCCTCCATGCATGAGAACCATACCTTCGAGTTGGCTAAGCTGCCAAAGGGGAAGAGAGCCCTAAAGAACAAATGGGTCTTTTGGCTTAAGACATCCGATGACACTATGCAGCCAAGATACAAGGCGTGGTTTATAGTGAAGGGTTTTAGTCAACGCAAAGGTATAGACTTTGACGAAATCTTTGCACCTGGGGTGAAGACGTCATTGGTCCGTGTGGTGCTCGATCTGGCAACTGTTCTGGACTTGAAAATAGAGTAACTGGATGTCCGAACAGTATTCCCCCACGGTGATCTCCAAAAGGAAATCTGGAAGCTTATTGTGACATCGCTAGTCTAATTGATTCTGTTCCTACTCGGTTGTGAAATGAAGTTTGTTGGGGTCACTCCCTATGTGGTATGTGTTCGTGAACCTGTCTGAAAAAATAGATGCAGATACTTTAGACATGTTCGAGAACCTTCTGTAGAGCCCGAGAGATGCCTGAAGGCAAAGACTTGAAACATGAACGAGGACCTTGAGATGCAGACGTTGATCGTCTATAAATAAGTCTGCTACATGATAGTCTGCAACAACAAATGGGCAGTTGACCTACTCTATTGGAAAATTGGGGAGACGTCATATCTGGGTGGATGGCAGGTCTGTCACTGTGCATGCAGGGCGTGCACCTACTATTGCAGGATTAGGAAGCGTGTACCAACCACTATACAGTTAGGGTGGTTGGCGCCTCCATAGACCTTCTCTCTATATATATGTATATATGTGCATGCTCGTTGCATACATAGAGAGAGAGTGAAAAGAAAGATATATAGACACATAGAGAGTAAGATTGTCTTAGAAAGAGAAAGAAGAAGTTTAGAGCGGAGGACTAAGTGTGTTCTCGTACTCTATTTTCGTTCTTCTACTTATTTTTTGTTACTGTTTGGGCTTGTGTAGCCAACAATTTTTTGTAACCGGCCGTCATACTTTGTGAATTATTTGGTGGACTAAAATCCCATAGTTTTTTCCTTAATTAGAAGGGTTTTCCATGTAAAAATCTTGTTGTATTCTTTCACTTTTCGACCAGTCACCGTCCCTTCTTTTGCGCCAACAAGTTTTGCCCATAAATCTTAAGTTGCCTTGCCCCATAGGTGATAACCCTACTACTCTGTATCAAAATATAGCTTAATCCTTTACTTAAAGTATTACAATAAACCATAGAATCTCCCATTCCCTCATAAATTGTTAATATTGTCATAAAATTTAATGGATTCTTCAATTCTTGGAAGCTTTTTTCCCATTCTTCATGCCAATACAAAGCTACCTTCTTTTGAGTTAGGAGCATAAAAGGCCCAGCAATTTTTAAAAAAAATTAACAAAGCGTCAATAATGTAGAAAACCATAGAAAACTACAAACATCTACAACATTAATTGGCTGCTCCTAATTAGCCACCGCATTGATCTTCTCCAGATTCATAGCCACTCCTCCTTTAGAAATGATATGCCCAAGAAAAGACACCTCCTCAAACTAGAATTCAAGTTCCTTAAATTTTGCAAATGACCACCTATCTTTCAATATCTACAAGATGATTATCAAATGAGCCTCATATTACTCAAAACTTCTCACATAGATCAAAATATTATTAATAAAGATCACTACAAATTGATCTATATACAGTTACAATACTTGATTTATAAGACTTATAAATGCTACTGACGTATTCGTCAAATCAAAAGGTATCAACAAAAATTCACAGTGGCCATACTTCATTCTAAATGCCATCTTTGGTGTGTCCCCATGCTTAATTTTTGACCAATTATACCCCAAATGTGAATCGATTTTAGAGAAAGCTTGTGCTCCATATAATTAGTCAAATATATCAATAATTCTTGGCAGAGAAAATTTCTTCTTGATCATGATCTTATTCAACTCTAGATAATTAGTGAATAGCTTCATCGATTCATTCTTCTTCTTCACAAATATATTAGGGCTATCCATGGCAACATCCTTGATCAAAAAATCATTTCTCCAATAAATCCTTTAACTATTACTTCAATCCCTTCACTTGCAATGAGGCCATTCTGTTAGGGGCCTTTAAATTTGGTATAGATTTGAGGATCTAATCAATAGCAAATTTGATTTCTCTATTTGGAGGCAAAATATATAATTTTTTTACAAAGATATCTTCAAATTTACAGACCATCAGAATCTCCTCAACAGACACATTGTGGCTCTTAGCTGACGTGTTATAAGTTAGGTAGGTTTGTCATCCATCACACATCAAATAACTTGTATATAAAGCAGATGTCAAACGTGTCAACTCTTTCTTGACTTTTTCTTTAAATTCAAAATACTCATGCCCTGAAATGCAAAGAAGAATTATCTTATTAAAGCAATCAACATTCACTTGATAACATATTAACTAATCCATTATCAAAATTACTTCACACTTATTCATCAACAAAATTGAATTAACAGGCAATTCAAATACACTATCTCAAACATAATATTGAGGATACATGATATCCGTTATCAAAAAATTGCCTATCAAAGTGGACATTATCAAAACATAATACAAAATTCGAGGGGATGAATATAAATGACAAACAAATTTAGGGCCTAAAAAAAGTATGTAAACTCGGATAAGTTAACGTGTGCTATAGATTGAAAATTAATATGTTACCTTCCACCACTAATTGATTTACTCGAGCATCCTTCGCCATCATCGCAAAAGTGTTTCTTAGAATAGTCAACTTGTAGTCGGTATGTCTCAATAGAAACAAGGCTAGCTTGACCACAATTGAAAGCAACTCTAGTTTGCATGTAACTTGATCGCCTTCTACGGCATTTTTTAACAATGGTCACACACCAAGTTAGAATGCTATGGCTTTGCTGGCGAAGACCAGACTCCAATGGGCTTACTCTTGTCTTGCGCCATTGAATTCGAATTGGATCCTTCCAATCTCAAACTTTGACGTTCATCACTAGCTGATCTTCTTTCGATAAATTTGGCCCTTTCTTACTTTTGCTCAATGTGTACGGCTCAATCAAATACTTCTTCATGCATCTCTCCCTTGGCTAGAGCAAGCTCCTCTTCCACCTAACATCATAGCATTTATCATGCAACAAATTTTAATGTTTAGTTTATTAAATCATATAAAATATTTTTCTTATGACTTTCTCTACTATCATTCATTATCACGACTCTGATATAAATAGGTAAATAATAATGACATTCAAATAATAATTATCCACATATGATTAAAAATCCAAATGGTCCAAAATCAAGTTGTGCATGTCATACCAAAACAAAAATAGCATAATCACTCAGTATCAAATATATGAACCTGTTAAACTAAATCTTATCTAGCTTTCTAATAATATATATACTTGCTCAAATCCAAAATAAGGTAGGGACGATGAAAACACCAAATATCCAATATGAAAATATTTTTCAATGTCGCTTATCTAGTTACAGAAGCGATCATTTAGGCTTTCACTTTCTTATCTCTCTAAAATTACATTCATGGTAAAATCTTGATTTTTCTAATTGAACCTTCCAAGTACATGAATTCTTTATAATCATAATATTGAGCTATTTTTTTTTGCAGTCTCTCCACTATTGTGTCATCACAGTAGTAGAGATTAACCACCAAGTTCATCATAAGTATAAGTCTTCACTAATCCTTCATCCACATCTTTCAAGTACCTATGGTTCACTAATTTAGAATGGTTAAAAAATACCGCAAATCATAATTATAAAATTTAGCAAACATGTATATATGATATATAAATATACATGTTAACAAAATAGATGGAAGGATGAAAAATCGTAGAATACATGCAAAATCTAATATATCAAAATTTTTAAATAATACAATTTAAACCATAATTTTATATACATAGTTTGTTCCATATATATAAATATCAAATCAGGCAAACCATAAAAAATTATCGAAAGTCCAAATCAAGCAAATTCAAAAGTAATATAAAACCGACGAATCTCAAGAGGTTAAATATCTCTAACCGTAAAACACAGTGCAAGTCAAATTGGAGACCCAATGACTTCCAACTCATATCCTGATTAATCAAAAGTCTAGCATTAAGGATGGGTTATATATATTTTTGATAATCTCGAGCCAGAATATTATAATTTAAGACCTATAGATAAGCCTTTTGCATATTACTTCTTATTAATGGAATCAAACATCACTTTTTTCTCCCGTAGAATATAAATGTATTCCTTAAATGTATCTAATATATTATAATATATTTAAATATCTACTGTAAATTTTTTTGTAATGGTTCTAGAAAAATAAATAAATGCTCCATAATAAATACATAAAACTTTTTTTCTCACTGAAAAAAATTATAAATTCAAATCAAATAATAATATGTAATCCTTACTGAAATGCTCGTATGAAATATCATATGTAAAGTTAAATATACAATATTTTATAACTTTTATTCACAATATTTTTATATACAAATATAATTTTTAAAAATAGTCATTTGTTATGTGAAAATAAATGAAAATTTTAAGAATTCAAGAAAATTAGACAAAATTTTAAAAAGTTTGATGAAAAATACATACAAGCAACAATATTCAAAATATGAGTATAAATGGTGGGATGTATGTATATAAAATAGAAATTATAAGAAAAGTCAACTAATTTACATAATATATCAAAAAATAGATTTAAATATACTTGTCTTTAATATCAGATTTAGCAAATTTAATTCAAATATTCCTCAAACTCTTTTTTCTTTTTTTCTCTCTTCTCCTTCTCTTTCTTCTTTCTCATTTTCCCGCGAAAATGGCCAAAAATCTTTGTAGAAGGCTTTATGTACTTAATCGGTAGCCAAGAGCTAACTAGGCGTATATCGGACACTATCACACACACGAAGGCATGCACAAAAGCTGCATCAGACATACCTAAGGTGACAATATAGTGTCTTTACCACGCATGAGCGTTGCAACTTGTGTGTCTTAGGTGACAAACATTATATCCAATTCACACGTGGGTACCTTATAGGTGCTTATCAGATACACATCTACTATCTTAAACACACATGAGTGTGGAGATAGGGACATTTAGATACTGTGCCTGATTCTCTCTAATTTAATTTTTTAAAATTTTATTATATAATTATTATTTAAACTAATACAATACATATTAATAACAAGAAATTAATTATGAATAAAAAAATCGGACGTTGCATATTTACTCTAATCCCAAATTTGGAGATTTATTTTTTTATTTTGGCTGTTGGATCAAAAAATCTAAATTATTATCCAACTAATTTCCAAAAGGTTCACTAGACAATTCCTTGAGTGAGTTGAGTCGCATTTGAATAGGAATGCTCGAGCATAACATTGAAGGTCTATGTCCATGTAAGGTACTCGAATAAAACTCTCCAGTAAAATTCATCGTTGAGATTGCTTTCCTCTTTAATATCGCTCTTTTGTCAACCAAATGTCATGTTCATGGGTAGTCATCCTTGTTTTGACAATGCAATGTTAAACTTATAGCATCAAAATCTAGAAGCTCAAATTTGCATATACATTTATATTAATTTAACATAAGGACGATCTATCCTAAAATAGTCCAAAAAAATATTTAATTACTGCTTATTATTTTCCAAATATACTTTGTTATTCATGTTCTTGATCCCAACATGAATTGATTCATCAAAATTATTAATTTATTGTTTGATTTTGGTCGCTTCATTGTGGGTAACTCAACAAATAAAAAATTATCAAAAGTTTCCACGAGATTTTTTCAAAAATTGAAATGTTCCCGAGCATAAAGCACTCGTGACGAGTGTCCAAAAGGAGTTGCTAGCAACACAGCAAGAGGCCTGGCGACTCGGCAGTAAGGAGGTCAACTTACAAGAGGCCGGCTAACAACGGCTGGCCAGGAAGCACGAAGCAGGCCGACTAAGAGAAGAAGCTGACAAGAGAGGCCGACCAAGGGCACCGATACAAATGGGCGACCAGGCAACCCTAGTTCAGAGGGGACGACCTAACAAAGTTGATAGACGATTTTATAGAGTCGGCACCAGATTTTGTAGAGTAGGTAGTAAACTCTGCAAAGCAGATAGACGACTTGTAGAGCATGTGACGTCTATAAAAAAGTGAAAGAATTTGTGAAAGCGTAAAAAATAATAAAGTTGGCATGATAAATCTTCTACAAAATCAGGGCACGTGAGCAGGTGGGATATTGGCCACGCATTGTTATCAAGTGTACTAGGTATTTTAGACCCATGTGGTAGAACATAGCATGGAATGGACAAAAAACAAAGTGCAGAAGAGAATCTTTGCTGTTCGTCATTCACTACCACACTTATAAAATCGGAGAACAGAGAGTGCCACCAGCTAGTGAAAAGAGAGCAAAATGAAAGAGAATTTTCTTATCTTGTAATATTATTTTTCTTACTTTATCTTGGGTGGTTTGTCGGTATTCTGTCTTAGGGGCTTGTAACTGATTTTACATAGTGAATTTTTTAAAATTCATCTCGTGATTTTTTTCTTAATTGAAAAGGATTTTTCACGTTAAAAATCGTTATACATTCTTGTATTTCTTGCGCTCACATTTTTTGTGGCTGACGGCCAACGGGAGGTTTGGGTTTTTCTGTTATGCCAGGTCAGGGTTATCCGGGTCGAACCCCATCACTTCTTTCATCTAACATTTAACAACACTTACTTCTAATGTGATTAAATCAAGTTATCACACAATTAGTTGATATTGAAGCATCTACTATTGTATATCTGTCCATTGCTCAGGCTCTATAAGCATTTATTAGCCTCAATGATTCTGAATTCAAGGAAAGATTAATAAGGACTACAGTGCATTCATACAAAGAAAGCGTACATTTACATGCCACGATTGTAGATCTCCTTTTTTCTCCAACTCACCGATCTCCTTCTTCAATTCCTTTGTCGCGCCTGTCTTCTCTCCGCTCTTGTGAAACAGCTTGCAGAAAACAAGATCCTCCTTAGGGATTTATGGAGTGAGAGAGCTGTGGCATTTTTGGCGGTTTCCCTCTTATCAATATATTCGAATTTGGAAAGTAATAAATCTTGTTTTGTAACCCTCAAGTCTGCTGCCCTTCTTGTTAATTAGCTAACAACCAATGAAACAATTAGGGTTTACAAAAGAAGAGAGGTGGCTGCTACTAGGTTTCCCACGGAAAACTAGGGTTTTACAAGAGGAAAAGTTAGGGTTTGGAATTTTCACTTTTACCCTCTAATTTAGTTAATTTAGTTAACATATACATATTGATGGTATATCGATAATGGGCTGGCCCAAAGAGAAGTCAACAGAAGCCCAAGAAGAATGGTCAACGTTCTTGCGGCCCACTAAAGAAGA
>JAOVVI020018549.1:0-10332 GCA_028571085.2 Nepenthes alata
TATGAAGATTTTAAATCTTTAGAATGCATCTCAGGTTTGAATGATGAAAAGAAAAATTTTTATGTTCACTTTTATATCTTTTATTTGTAAGGACTTTAGATTTGACGACGGCATTTGATGGTAATAAAAGTCGGGTCGTCACAATCTCAGTTATAATAACCTCCAATAATATAATTATATAATATCTTATGAAGATAAGTGAGAGTAATAGATAATATAGGAGCAAATGAGAAAAAAAATAGCCAGTAAAATATTTTTTTTAACAATAAGAATGACGTACTCATGATGATAATGCTTTTTCTCTTGTTTTCAAACTCATTACATGCATTCCACGAAGCGGTAGATTTCGTTTATTTGATAAGAGTTGCAGCATATACATCTACCAAACACAGAAAAAGAGATGGAATTTTGGATCTCTATCATATATCTTCTAATAGCATGGATTTCTATTTACTACATCCGCTTTTTTATGAAATGTAGCCCATTGAATTCCAAAGGGTTACCCCCAGGACCCTTTCCTTTCCCATCATTGGAAATATTTCCAAGCTCGGAAGCAAGCCCCACGAATCATTGGCTGACCTTGCTAAGGCCTATGGCCCCGTGTTTGCTCTCAAGCTTGGCTGTCTAACCACCGTAGTAATATCATCTGTACCCATGGCCAAAGAAGTGCTTCAGAAACATGATGTTTTCTTTTCCAATCGCATGGTTATAGATGCCAACACTGCATTGGATCACCACCAATCTTCGTTGGTATTATTGCCTAATGCAACCAAATGGCGCAACATAAGGAGAATGTGCAACTCCTACGTATTTTCCAATAACAGACTAGAAGCTAGTCAAGAGCATCGAAAAAGGAAGGTGCACCAACTCCTACCCCACGTTAAGCATTGCTGCAAAGCAGGCACCACATTGAATATCGGTCAAGTGGCCTTCAATACAACCCTTAATATCTTATCAAACTGCTTTTTCTCTATAGATTTGTTAGACCTAAGAACCAACAGTGGGTGAGGATTTAAGTAGACGATGCTGGGTATGATGGTAGTAGGCGGAACACCCAATAGTGCAGATTTTTTTCCAGTGCTTAAAGTAATTGATCCACAACATATTAGGCATCGCACAGGGATCTTTTTCCATAAGATGATCATAACTTTCGATGTAATTATTGATGAACGATTAAAATCAAGAAAACACACTAATTCTGTTGAGAACAAGAATGTATTAGCTGATCTCTTATGCATCGTTCAAGGGAACAACAATGAGCTTGAGCTATCAGATCTACTACATGTGTTATTGGTAGATAATCTCTGTCATCTAATAATACTAGTATTTTCCCTTTATTCTTGTTCAAATATCATCCCATCGTCTCTTGTACATATTAAAGTCTTCTCATGCTTTTTCACCACAAATTTGACAGTTATAGTTATAGAATAGGTCTAACACATTTTAATATATTTTCATAATTATAACTGTTTGATTTATTGTAATTAATTCCTCACTATTGAGAATAAAATGAAAGAAAAAAAATTAGAGGATCCTAATGGGACTCCACTTTGTGATTTCATTCCAGGAATTTTGGTTCAACAAGGAATGACTTTTTGTAGATGTGAAGGCTACCGGTCATAATTTAATCTACATATTATAACTCGTAACAATTTTTACAGGATTCATTTGTATCAGGAATTGATAAAACCTCAAGTATAGTTGAATGGGCAATGGCAGAGCTACTTCGTAATCCAAAAAATGAAAGAAAGCTCAAGCAGAGCTTGAAGAGATGCTTGGTAGACACAACCCGATGGAAGAAGAAGACATTAGTAGACTCCCTTACCTACAGGCAATTATTAAAGAAACTTTGAGACTACACCCATCTGTTCCATTTTTAATTCCACGAAAAGTTGACAAAGATGTAGAGTTGTGTGGTTATATAGTGCCAAAGGATGCTCAAGTATTGGTGAATGTTTAGGCTGTGGGAAGAGATCCTAGCATTTGGGAGAATGTCAATTTGTTTGAGCCCAAAAGATTATTGGAGTCACACATTGATTTCAAAGGCAATTACTTTGAGTTGATTCCATTTGGCGTTGGACAAAGGATATGCCCTGGACTACCACTTGCATCAAGGATATTGCATTTGATATTGGGATCCTTATTTCAATCCTTCAATTGGAAACTTGATGGTGAAATAGTGCCAAATGATATGGATATGAACGACAAGTATGACTTTACCTTACATAAAGCTCAGTCTCTTATTGCTATCACAAGCCATATATTTTTATAACTCCATGGCAATCACAATGTACTTATTTTATTTAGTATGAATAATAACCGATTGTAATGATCATATCTGAATAGAAAGTCATTGGCTTTAATTGCACATATAGTGCGCAAATACTTATTGAATTTGCTCAAAAATATCAAATTATTTTTAGTTAATGGTTCATGTCGAAAATAATCTTAACTGCCACTCAACTATGTTTTTCCATTGACTGAGAAAACAATATAATCATTAAGATTACGTAACATAAAATTAATTTTAAAATTAAAACACTTCCTTAAAATATAAATTAAATTAGGATCATTTATTTTTTATTACATAACATTAATCGTTAAAATAACCAAGTAAAAAGTTCCGCATTTGCTATGAAAACTGATCAAATAATCCTAATAGAGGTTGGAAGATCAATGGGATATTTCAAAACACAAGTCCCGTGGTGTACCAAGACTCAATGGAGTAATTTCTCAACTAAAAAAAGAAAGATTGAGAGCCAAAGTAGGCGTTGAGATAGGCTTAGGCGATCACACATGTCCCCCTCTTGGTGGCCACGTATGAGCCACCTGGAGACTGCAAGCACCCTAAGGGGGCCGAGCCCACCTTAGATTTGGTTAGGTACCACTTGAGTATAGCAGGTCCCAAATCAGCGCAAGCCAAGTGTCACCCGAGGTCTAGCCAAGCGCTGCTCTAGGCTCAAGCCTATGCCACCTCCGAGTTGACTAGGTGCTAGGTGCCCCAATTTGGCATGCATGACAACCAAAATGGCTCCCCTATTCAAATTATCATGGATCTAGGTTAAGCTTAAAACAATCCTATATGGAAAATAATGAGTGGTCTATATGTTGAATCCCACAAACATCAAAGCCCCTCTTATATGAAGGAACGACCTCGGTGCTAAGCATGTGGTCATCGATACTAAAACATGGAAGCAAATTTCATAGCTTAAGCAAATCCGAACTACAAAGCTAGGGTATATTTTGTAGCATATTAATATTTAAAGATTTGATCTTTATTTTCTATATTACGTATATTCTATTTAATTATTTCACATATTTTATATATTTATTTATCATTTATTGCTATTACAGAAGAAATTCCCTTGATATATGGTGTGTATATAAAATCTTATCATATTCTTCTAAGAAATTAGATATCAAATAAAGATTCAATCAAGTGACATATGATGAGATTTTTCTACCTATCTAAGTTGTAAAGATTGAAATTGGAGAGAACATCTCCTGAGCAAAATATGTTCATCAAAAGAGAGAAAATAGGTGGTGGCAGCGGCGGCGACGATCTTAGGATGTGCCTAAGTTCATGTTACCCTGACTAATTGGTATGAATTAATTTTTTATTTTTATTTTTTACATTTTTTAAATATTATCATTATGAGTTATAAACTACGGGTTTTGGAGAGTTGTACTCTTAATGACGATGATTTTATTCGGTCCATTTTGGATCGTTATTATTTTAAGATGGATTTAACTTACCATAATAGATGTAGAGGCCATAAATGAAGGGATTGAGCTAGTGTAAGTGAAGTGCTTTGCTTGGTACTTGTGAAAACCTTTGAGAATCTTCTTCCAATTCCTCAAAACAGTGACAACCGACAGTCATAGGGTAATTGGTTTTTTTCATGTGAATATCGATTGAAGCTAATTCCTTTTTTTCTTTATAGAAATAGCACTCAATCAAAAGGGAGTATAATTGCATAATGCCCCCAATTACATCGTGACAAATCCAAAATAGTTACCTTAAGTTTGGAGTAAGGCATGGAAAGCACCTTGGCTTAGGTAGATGCACTAGCCCTAATTATTGTGTTCTATTCAAAAATTGCTTTCCTTGTTTATTTATAATTGTAATTGTGTCGATATTGGGATACTGTTTCTAATTTTTTAATTGAGTACATAAATTTAGTAGTTGGCTGGTATGGAATAGGTCTTATCAGATCAATTCCTCAAGCCCCTAGCTTCATTGATGGCCATTAATTTTGTATCCCATGTCTTTGGTAGAATCCTAAGAATTTTTTAAACTTCTTCACCATTAGATAGTAGCTTTAGTCCATTAATAGCAAGCACCCTAGTAAGGGGGTTGAGCCCATAAGGCCCACCCCTATGCCTGGTTAGGAACCGCTTGGGTATAGCATATCCCAAATTGGCACAGGCCAAGTGTCACCCGAGGTTAAGCCGAGCACTGCTCTAGGCTCGAGCCTATGCCATCTCCGATTTGACTAGGTGCTAGGTGCGCCAATTTGACATGCATGACAGCCAAAATGGCTCCCCTACTCAAGTTATCATAGATCTAGGTAAAGCTTGAAACTATCCTATATGGAAAATAACTAGTGGTCCATATGTAGAATTCCACAAACATCAAAGCCCCTCTTATATGAGGGAACGACCTCGGTGCTAAGCATGCGATCATCGATACTAAAACATGGAAGCAAATTTCATAGCTTAAGCACATCCGACCAATAAAGCTAGGGTAGCACACTTACCCAAGAAGCCGAACAAGTCCATATAAAGAAATAAGCCATAGCATGGTTGACCCTAAGTCAGGTGTTTGACAACCCCATACATTGATAGGTCCCACGGAACCTACATTTCAATGCAACAAGCATATGTCAACTAAGATTGGTCTATATAGAAGCCACAATCATCCTCAGACTTAGGCATAAATAAGTGTTGAAAGTCCACTTGGATGTGACAGGATCATTAATCTATCCATGGGACTACAACTTCAAAGCATCCTAAAGTCTCCGTGGATGAAAAGGGTAATCAAGTCTTTATGGAAGAACTTATTGGAGCATGTAAGGCTACAATCCCTATTAAAAGCCAAGTACTTTAAGCTAAAATACACTAGGCCATAATCACCCCTAAGCCGAGATATATAGATAACTTAGCCAGAGGGTTCGGATGAGTTTTGAAATTTCAAGTTCAAGAAGCTATAGAGCAAGAGCTTAGTATAAGTCACGGTGTTACAACCCCAAAGTAAGACACTAGGAGGTTGGATAAGTCATGAATAAATAAACAATGTAAGCACAATCTTCATTAGGAGGATACAAATTACTGAAGGAAGGCCTACATGAGAGCAGAAAGTGGACGCCTAAGGTAGTTGGGATAGACTGACTCTCGAGCCAAAAAAAGCAAACACCTGCCGTCAAGTAGGCCAGTAGATGCTTATGCAACTAGTTGAGGGGCAGATGCCTTCTCACTTGACCTTGGAACTACCATGTTGCAGGTCCCCGACCACAAACGATGGCGGTTGCACAGGAGGCAGTCGTTGTGTTGTGCTTTGGGTTTTGTTTAATGTTTTTGCTTTTAAAAATAAAAGAAATTGAAATCAAAATTTTTTATTGAATTAATTTGAAATCTACTAAATATTACTCAACAAAGTTAAATGATTATACACATTCCCAACCTTGTAAAAACCGCATTAATGGTTGGAATCTTCTATCAATTTGAAAAGAGTTAATATAAATGATACAAAGAGGTGGAGAAAGATATATATTTGGAGTTCTCAGTTATATCCTCTTAACAGTGTGGATTTTTGTTCACTTTATTTGCTTTACTTTGACACACAGTTCATTGAATTGCTAGCGGTTACCTATTATGGCATGTTTGGTTCGAGGAAATAAGATTGAATAGAATTTTTTTGAGAATTATTTATTCTCACAAATGTATGAATAACAATTCCAACATATTATTATTATTATTATTAAGTTTAATTATTATTATTATTATTATTATTATTACTATTATTATATTTATTATTATTAATTATTTGGTATTATTATTAGTACATATTATTATTAATATTATTATCGCTATTTTCACATTATTCATCGTACTTTTCTACAAACCAAATATGAGAATAATAATTTTAACTCTATTTTCATCCTTTTTTTTTCCGAAATAACTATTCTATTCTCATCTTATTTCATTCCAACAACCAAACGTACCATAAGTTTCTTTCCTTTCCCCATTATGGGAAACATTTTTAAGCTTCAATACAAAAAATTATAAATAACAAGGCATAATATCTTATGTGAAAAATCCTTTTAGAAATAAGAAAAAAGATTCTGGGATTATAAATCTGAAAAATATTTATTATGCGGAGAATTTCGGTTATAATAACCTCCAATAATATAATTATATAATATCTTATAATGATAAGTGGGAGTAATATATAATATAGGAGCAAACGAGAAAAAAATAGTCAGTAAAATATTTTTTATAACAATAAGAATAACGTACTCATGATGATAATACTTTTTCGCTTGTTTCCAAACTCATTACATGCACTCCACAAAGCGGAAGCTTTCGTCAATTTAATAACAGTTGCAGCATATACATCTACCAAACACAAAAAAAGAGAGATAAAATTTTAGATTTCTATCATATATCTTCTAATAGCATGAATTTCTATTTACTGCCTCCACTTTTTTTCTAAAACGTAGCCCATTGAATCCCAAAAGGTTACCCCTAGGACCCTTTCCTTTCCCATCATTGGAAATATTTTCAAGCTCGGAAGCAAGCCCCACGAATCATTCGCTGACCTTGATAAGGCCTATGGCCCCGTGTTTGCTCTCGAGCTTGGTTGTCTAACCACCGTAGTAATAACATCCGTACCTATGGCCGAAGAAGTGCTTCAGAAATATGATCTTTCCTTTTCCAATCACATGGTTATAGATGCCAGCACTGCACTGGATCAAAACCAATCTTCATTGGTATTATTGCCTCATGCAACCAAATGGCGCAACATAAGGAGAATGTGCAACTCCTACGTATTTTCCAATAACAGACTAGAAGCTAGTCGAGAGCATTGAAAAAGGAAGGTGCACCAACTCATATCCCACGTTAAGCATTGCTGCAAAGCTGGCACCACATTGAATATCGGTCAAGTGGCCTTCGATACAACCCTTAATATCTTATGAAACTCCTTTTTCTCTATAGATTTGGAAGACCTAAGAACCAATAGTGGGAGAGGATTTAAGGAGACAATGCTGGGTATGATGGTAGTAGACGGAACACCCAATATTGCAGATTTCTTTCCAGTGCTTAAAGTAATTGATCCACAACATTAGGCATCGCACAGGGATCTTTTTCCAAAAGATGATCACAACTTTTGATGCAATTATTGATGAACTACTACAATCAAGAAAACACACTAATTCAGTTGAGAACAAGAATGTATTAGCTGATCTCTTATGCATCGTTCAAGGGAACAACAATGAGCTTGAGCTATCAGATCTACGGCATCTGTTATTGGTAGGTAATCTCTGTCATCTAATAATAGTATTTCCCCTTTATTCTCGTTTAAATATCATCCCACCGTCTCTTGTAGATGTTAAAGTCTTCTCATGCTTTTCATGACAAATTTGACGGTTATAGTTATACAATAGGTATAACACATTTTAATATATTGCTATAATTATAACCGTTTAATTTATTGTGATTAATTCCTCACTATTGAGAATAAAATGAAAGATAAAAAATTAGGGGATCCTAATGGGACTCCACTTTGTGATTCCATCACAGGAATTTTGGTTCAACAAGAAATGGCTTTTGGTAGATATTTAGGCTAATAGTCATAACTTAATCTACATAATTTAACTCGTGAAAAATTTCACAGGATTTATTTGTAGTAGGAACTGATACAACCTCAAGTACAATCGAATGGGCAATGGCAGAGCTACTTCATAATCCAAAAAAACTAAAGAAAGCTCAAGCAAAGCTTGCAGAGATGCATTGTAGATACAACCCGATGGAAGAAGAAGACATTAGTAGACTCCCTTTCCTACAGACAATTATTAAATAAACTTTGAGACTATGCACACCTGTGCCGTTCTTAATTCCATGAAAAGTTAACAAAGATGTAGAGTTGTGCGGTTATATAGTGCCGAAGGATGCTCATGTATTGGTGAATGTTTGGGCTATGGGAAGAGATCCTAGCATTTGGGAGAATGCCAATTTGTTTGAGCCCGAAAAATTCTTGGAGTCACACATTGATTTCAAAGGCAATTACTTTGAGTTGATTCCATCTGGCATTGGACGAAGGATATGCCCTGGACTACGACTTGCATCAAGGATACTGCATTTGATATTGGGATCCTTAATTCAATCCTTCAATTGGAAACTTGATGGTTAAGTAGTGCCAAATGATTTGGATATGAACGACAAGTATGGCTTTACCATAAATAAAGCTCGGTCCCTTATTGCTATCCCAAGCCATATATCTTAATAACTCCATGCAATCACAGTGTACTTTTTTTACTTAGTATGAATAATAACCGATTGTAATGATCATATCTGAATAGAAACTCATTGGCTTTAATTGCACATATAGTGCGTAAATACTTATTGAATTTGCTCAAAAATATCAAATTATTTTTAGTTAATGGTTCATGTAGAAAATAATCTTAACTACCACTCATCTATGTTTTCTCCATTGACGGAGAAAACAATATAGTCGTTAAGATTACGTAACATAAAATTAATATTAAAATTAAAACACTTCTTTAAGATATAAATTGAATTAGGATCATTTATTTTTTATTACATAAATTTAATCGTTAAAATAACCAAGTAAAAAGTACCGCATTTGCTATGAAAACTGGTAAAATATACCTAATAGAGGTTGGAAGATCAATGGGGTATTTCAAAACACAAGTCCCATGGTGTACCAAGACTCAATGGAGTAATTTCTCAACTAAAAAAAGAAGGATTGAGAGCCAAAGTAGGTGTTGAGATAGGCTTGGGCGATCATGCATGTCCCCCTCTTGGAGGCCACGTATGAGCCACCTGGTGCTTGCAAGCACCCTATGGGGGCTGAGCCGATAATGCCCACCTTAGATCTAGTTAGGTACCACTTGAGTATAGCAGGTCCCAAATCGGCGCAAGCCAAGTGTCACCCGAGGTCTAGCCAAGCGCTACTCTAGGCTCGAGCCTATGCCACCTCCGAGTTGACTAGGTGCTAGTTGCCCCAATTTGACATGCATGACAACCAAAATGGCTCCCCTATTCAAATTATCATGGATCTAGGTTAAGCTTAAAACTATCCTATAAGGAAAATAATTAGCGGTCTATATGTTGAATTCCACAAACATCAAAGCCCCTCTTATATGAGGGAACGACCTCGGTGCTAAGCATGTGGTCATCGATACTAAAACATGGAAGCAAATTTCACAGCTTAAGCAAATCCGATCTACAAAGCTAGGGTATATTTTTTAGCATATTATTATTTAAAGATTTGATCTTTATTTTCTATATTACGTATATGTTGTTTAATTATTTCACATATTTTATATATATTTGTTATCATTTATTACTCTTATAGAAGAAGTTCCCTTGATATATGGTGTGTATATAGTTTTTTGTATTAATAAGAAAATCTTATCATATTCTTCTAAAAAATTAGACATCAAACAAAGATTCAATCAAGTGACATACGATGAGGTTTTTCTACTTATCTAAATTGTAAAGATCGAAATTGGAGAAAACATCTCCTGAGCAAAACATGTTCATCAAAAGAGAATAAATAGGTGGTGGCAACGGCGGCGGCGGTCTTAGGATGTGCCTAAGTTCATGTTACCCTGACTAATTAGTATGTGTGAATTACTTATTTATTTATTAAATATTATCATTATGGGTTATTAACTAAGGGTTTTGGAGAGTTGTACTCTTAATGGCGATGAATTATTCGGTCCATTTTGGACCGTTATTATTTTAAGATGGATTTAACTTACCATAATAGAGGTAGAGGCCATAAATGAAGGGATTTAAGTGCTTTGCTTGTTACTTATGAAAACCTTTGAGAATCCTCTTCCAATTCCTCAAAACAGTGACAACCGATAGTCGTAGGGTAACTGGTTTTCCTCATGTGAATATCGATTGAAACTAATTCCTTTTTTTCTTTATAGAAATAGCACTCAATCCAAAGGGAGCATAATTGCATAATGCCCCCAATTACATCGTGACAAATCCAAAACAATTACCTTAAGTTTGGAGTAAGGCATGGAAAGCACCTTGGCTTAGGTAGATGCACTAGCCCTAATTATTGTGTTCTAT
>JAOVVI020018552.1:0-10331 GCA_028571085.2 Nepenthes alata
TTTTAGAAAGTTATGTCATATTTAGTTAGAAAATTATATTTATTTTTAAATTATTCTAAAATTAGGGTTTCTCTATATTAGGACCCTAAATTCTATTATTTGAGGTAGTGTTGATGAATTGAATAAAATTTAATTGATTACGATATTTCTCCTCTCTATGTGTCTCTACTTTTCTTTCTCCCTTGGTTTCTCATTTTCCTATCCCTCGTTCTCCTTCTGTTTCTCACTCTCCTCCCCTCCTTTACTCTTCCCCTTCCCTTCATCAAATTTGGTATCAGAGAAGGTTACTCTTTCCTGTATTAAATTGTGATTGTCTTTCTTTTCTCTTGTTCTTTCTGCTTCTCACCTCACTCTGTTCTATTCCCATTCACCCTCTTTCTCCTCTCCTACCTTCCTCTTGTCACCCCTTCCTTACATCACAAAGGATCTAGAATCAGCCATTAGCTGAAGCTACTATTGTGAGCAGAATGGTTATATCTACATCACATATTGCCACCTTGCGTGCTCGCTTCATTAGACAGGGATACAAACAAGTGTGCAAACTGTCAAATATATGGGGTGATAGAGTAGTGCCAGAAGTGTCAACCCATCTGGAGGATTACGTAGCCACTCATCTTGTGCTTAGGAAATTAATTACGGAAGTTTTACTCAACAGGGTTGAGTTACAACCACTCAGGAAGAATTAATGCGGACATCATGGATGAAGATATTTGATTTTATTTTCAAATTAAATTTGATTTTATTTTCAATTAGAAAAGATTTGATTTTATTTTTCATTTGATTTTATTTTCAAATTAGAAGAGATTTGATTTTATTTCTCATTTATTTTATTTTCAAATTAGTAGAGTTTAATTTTATTTGATTAGCAAAAATTTTATTTATTTTTTTATTTTAGGAAGTTATGTCTTATTTAGTTAAGAAATTATGTTTATTTTTAAATTATCTTAGGATTAGGATTTCTTTATATAAGGATCTTAAATTCTATTATTTGAAGCAGTATTAATGAATTGAATAAAATTTGATTAATTGTGATATTTCTCCTCTCTTTGTCTCTATTTCTCTCTCTCCTCTGGTTTCTCCTTTTCCTCCCCCTAGTTCTCCTTCTGTTTTTTTCTCTCCCCTGATTTCTCCTTCTCCTCCCCTTAGTTTTCCTTCTGTTTCTCCCCCTCCCCTGATTTCTCTTTCCCCTTCCCTACTCTTCCCTTTCCCTACATCAGATTCAAATGCTAAATCTGCCACAAAAAGATTTGCACAAAGCCTTATATAATTGCTGAATGACAAATGTAGAGTGCTTAGGCTTTGCTTTGTAAAAACATAGATTTTGTTTTGTCGAACTCTATCCTCCAATCTGTTATGCCGTCTCCAAGAAGACTAAAGCTAACAAGTTGTCATGTCCCAATCCCGAGGTCCTATTATTACTTAAATAATCCCTAATTAACTTGATGCAAATTGTCCTTTTACTAGCCAAAAATTCATTATTTAACCCACTGATCAAAACTCAAAATTTTATCACGACGCAACCTTAAAGTATCACAAACCAACAAAAAAACTTGAAATAAAGATATGTGAAATCACAGGACCTGAAAACACTACATCCGAAAATAGTTCCAAAAACTAACCATACATAACCCCAGACATATATAAGGAGGAGCACCTGAGATAAAATAAGAGCTATATAAAATAATAATCCAACTAAACTACTGAGAACTAACCAACAACAACTCATATATTGACATTATATATCAACATAGTATGAAAATAACAGAATTTGAATAAGTTAGAGCCAATATCAACTATTGTTCTGATTTAATATTGATGCGTCTCTGGGTTTGGGTTCTCGTGCGGATTAGGGAGCCTTCGGATTTCTCAGTTGGGTCGAATGGTGAACGGGTCCGGTCTTCGCATCTTTTAACCTCGGCCCTGCGCACCACAAATTACAAACAAGAGGTCAAAAGACGGCGGGAGGTTGTCCTACTGTAAACACTCCGACGCTCAAGTCAGAAACCTTTCCCAATGAACGGAAAGATGCACGCGTGGATGTAAACGTGATGAGAATGCAGAGATACAAGAATGAGAGGAGTGTGTGGGATGTTTGAAAGAAGCTTGGGCTCCTTGGATTGCACCGCTATGAGTGGCTCACTATCGCCACTGTAGGGAGGCGATGGCTTAAGGGAGGAGAGTTGGTTCTTTCTCCCCGAAGCTTTGAGCACTGGGTGAAAGATCGAATGCTTGATCTCAGGTCACCGATTTGGCTCTTTCCAAGGAAGTTGGAATCGGATCAAGAGATCTCAAAAAGTCCCTGGCGTGAGAAGAAGTTCAAAAGTCTTCCTCTCAGCTAGCGGAGAGAGTATTTGTCGGCTCCCTCTGGGAGGCTTATGGGAGTCGGAATCTCCGACAAGTGGCTTGCCGGGATTCGTTTGTGTGCTAGCAGTGGCCAGCGATATCAGTTGTCGCCTTACGGAGGTGAGGCGACCATTGTTGGGCGTGGCCAACGCAGGCTTGCTGACTTTGCTTGGATTGGCTGAACAGTGCGAGGGCGGCGTGCACTATGGCTTGTCAACGTTGACCTCATCTCTCATTGGATGACATCTTCTAAGCCAGCACTGGCCGCCTGCAGTCGCCTCTATAGGGGCGCGCGCATTGATTGGCTGCGCGCCTGGGGTGTACAGTTGGCCTTTTGTCTGGATTTCTTGGGATGCCACTGCTAGGCTAGGCCCTTCTGCTGGTTAGACCCTCCTTTTTTCAGTTGAGCCTCGCTGATTCTGGCCCAGATCCGTGCTGAACCCATCAAATATAATACAAAACTGATATCTTAACTTCTAAAACTACTTCTGAACATCCATCAAATTGATCCAATCACCCGTAAGTATTGCCCCGAGCCCTCTAATATGAAAGGTTAGTAAAAATTAAAGTAAGAGTGAATCAATTACTCAGTAACATATAATTTTCATAATTGGACATATATGTATATAATAAATGTACCAGAATATAACATGATTGAAATAAGAAAATAATTCATAAACTCGCTATGCATTGATGATCAATTTTCTTTTTTGAATTGTGCGACATCTAAATTATGCTAAAAAATTATGGATCAATGATCAGTGATAGCTTCACTGATAAAAGGGTGAATATCGAAGCTCAGGTTATATATGCTTTAATATAACCAAAGGCCATATGCTACTATTCAATACCCGTAGATAGACCATCATACATATAATATTGTAAATAGATCGAACATTGTTTTCAACCCGCGGATTATAGGTTGGAACCTCGATTTTCATTATAATATTTTAGGACATATTATAATATATTCCATCAAATCTCTGTAATAATCTGTATATAATCAAATAAAAAACTCTACTCAAATATGAACATATTCTTTATATTTTCTTATATGTGAGGATTTTATCAAATTTATTGAGAGTTTTCATCCTTATTTCTTCAAATACTTATCATGTAGTGAAATCAAATTCATGCAGGGACTTTGGTTTGCATTTTAAGAGCATGCAGGAATAGCAACATGTGATTTAATAACATGTATGACCTACTAATGCAGGAAAATCAACATAATTAAGGTAATTTCATCAATTTACTTTGATTGCAAACATGCAGAACATTTAAATTTAAAATTCAGGAATTAAACATAATTTATATAATTTTCTCAAGTGTAAAAGCATACGTGTATAGTTTTATGGTGATTCAAACCTATAGAAACTTATAATTGAAACTTGATGACAAACAAGAACAATATTTATAAAAATTTAATACTCAAACATAATGTGTATGAATTAAAGGCATATATTTCATAAAAATTTCATGGAATGGATGCAGAACTTACATGTAAGGTATAAACTCTTTAATTATAAAAATTTCATATGTATGAGTATTTAGAATAATTAACGTTCATAAAGATTTGAAAGGAATAACAATAAGAGAAAGAGGATTTAAATGCATCTGCCTTGTACATTAAATTACCCTGAAATCTCTTAAATTTTGCTTGGATCCTTGTTCTCAAGTCTTCTCTCTCTCCTTCTCTCTTCCTTTCTTCTCTTTCTCTTTTGTCTCTGGAATTTGCAGTAAAATGGCTATAGTCGGCCAAAGGAGGACTTATTTAGAAAACTAGTGCATGTGTGCCAGTCAAGCGCACGTCAGATGCCAAGCTAGAAACCGAACAGCGCACCAGTGTTCGTTAGGCATGTATTGTGCCAGTCAAGCGTGCGTCAGACGCCAAGATAGAAACCGAATAGCGCATGAGTATTCGTCAGGCATGTATTATGCATTTACATTCTATCTCGAATATGTACGTACGTCCCTCGAGCACACATTAAGAGTGAATAATCTGTCTAAAATACATATGAGCGTCCTAGAGGCACCTTTTAGGCGTGCCTTTACCGTCTAAAATACGCATTTGGCATGCGTCAGGCGCTGGTGAGGCATCACTGAGTCTGATGTGCCCCGGTCAAAAAATTGACTCTGTCCTAGAACCTTATTTGACATCGATATTTTCATTAACTTAATATATTATCATCTAAATATAAATTTGGCACAATCTTCTAAAGAAATGACAAACCAAATCAGCTGATAACAATAATTGGAAAAGCACATATGGGGGCCTGGTCACGTTGAGACTAATGAGCCAATTGATTAAGTTTTGTTGGTCCATGCATTTTTCAACATATAGATTTGTGTTCGGTGTCTTAATACCAAGATATGTGTATTGTAGAATAACAACTAAAGTCCAAAATTAAGCATTTTTAAGCCATGTGCATTATGAACACAATAGATTATGTGATCATCAAAATAATTGTGAAGTCCAAGTAGAATTTGTGTGCAATCGCCAAGATAATTTTATGACAGATGTTTTATATGAATATGTTTCTGATCAATGAAATTGTTGAGCATTGTGATCCTATCAGAATATGTAAGTTAAATAGGAATATGTTTGTAGTCATTATAATCAAATATGAATAAGTTTGTTATCATCAAAGCAGTTAGTGACCTAGGCTAATAGTTCTTGAAACCATATAGGAAAACTAGAAAGAATGGAGGATCGCATTTCTGTTTCAGCATAGAAGTGCTATTTAATATATGGTCTCAAGACCACAATCTGTAAGGTTCTGTAGCACCTTGCATCCAAACAACTATTTAGTAGTGTTGGAGCTTCTGTGGGAACAGGACCAACCCACCAAGAAACCCAACCGAGAAAGCTTTACCAGCTCAGATAACATCCTCTTTCAAGCAGCCAACCCAACGTCGGTCAACCAGAACGCAGCAAAGGGTCAATATGAGCTCACTGTAGGGTTGTTGCCTGAGTTTGTGGGTCTATACAGTAGTACCACACATCAACATTAACAAGTAAAGACCATTGGTTATTTACCTAGCCAATAGAATGCGTGCCTGCCATGCCAAAAGCAACACCTACCAACTTTGAAAATGCGATTTTTAGACAGAAGCTAATTGGATATCCTTGTGGTGCCTGGTGGAGATCATAGAGCAGCTGTACCTGCTCCTTGAGCCCTGAATACTTGACTTATCCACAATCGCCCACGTAGCAATGCAACTCCAAAGCCTCCCCATAAATTCAAGACTCAATTCATCATTGAGGTGGTCTGAAAAATCTTGAGAACAAAGTGCCCGTATGCTGGAGAAATACTTGTTCACTTAATACTTGAAATTTATCCTCATCAACTTTGGAACAGAGTTGTCTAGTGCGAGAATTACATTGTGTCCTTGAGTGGAACATTTGACCTGAATTACTTAATCACTCGTGGAATCTCCCTCTCCCATGCGGGTTTAACCTCGATGTAGGTATGCATTACAATCTTATCACCATCACCTGGAATGTGGTATGCATATGTAAGATTTGATGTAGACAGCTTGAAGAAAAGCTTCCTCTGTTGATTACAAGGCATTCATGGTTGATTAAGTATTGGAATTGCGGTTTAGAGTTTTGTGTAAGCTGTTAGAGATCATAATGGTGAAGAAAATTTTAGATAGAGGAACAATTTGTAGTATATGAAAAGGGAGGGGAGGGAGATTCATTTTATGAGTACCTTAAAAGAATTAGGAAACTTGCTCAACTAGTATTTAAAGGATCCCCTTTAAGACTCAAGAAAATAATAGTAACTAATTTTGAGCATATCCGTTTTCAGTAAAATTGCAATTCTATCAGAAATGAAGCAAAACTTCATGGTCGAACTTGATTTTTCTCAAGTTTTTAGTTGTTGATACGCTTGTTATCTACAATAACTTGAATCTGTTGTTAGTTTCTACTATTAAATTTCTTCTGTATCCATTAAAATAAAATCGAGTTGAGTTGGTTACTCATGCTTAGCTTGGCTCAATCTTAACCGAGCTTGAGTAATCAATATTCAAGTTCGGCTTGTTTAAAACTTGATGAGCTGAATTGAGCTTGAGCCTCAAAAGAGCCTTACATAAATGGTGAACAAGCCTAGATTCTAAATATACAGTCCCTTCTTAAGCCCTTGACAAGCTTCAAAATGACCTACAAACAAGCTTCTACCAAGCTGTCCCTCCCAAGGTTTTACATTAACATAAAAAAGCAAGACTCCAAACAAAGAGCAAACGTACAGTAATATTATAAGACAAGCTTTTAAAATGAGTATCTATTGATTGCCAACAAGCATGTAAATGACCACATAAACGAGCTGTTTATGAGTATAAAGAAGTTTACTTTTTTGTTCAATATTGTTTATTTAGTAAGCGAATATTGGCTTAGCTTTGACCCAGCTTGTTTGTGAGAGGCTTGTCGAGCATACCTGTTTGCTTTCAGTTCTACCATCTAGGGCTCTGGTCCAACAATCTAGCATGCCAATTCTTACATTCCACCAACCCCCGGTTTACTGAATGATTTGATTGGTAGCCTAAGCATTTGGTGTTAATGAGGTAAAGTTTCATGCAACTTGCCTTCCCATACCCGAGATGGGAACCTCGTAGTTTGGGTCTTCTTTTTATGATGTTTATAAGGCTTCTAGGGCTGGTAGCTCAAGTGATAATTGTGTTTTATCTTCCTAAGAAATACCAAGGTTAAACATTAATAGGCTACATGTGTGGGTACTTACCAATTAAACATAAATAGGAATTACGGTGGGAACCATTTATTTAATCTCACAAAATGTTTAGAAAAGTGATTCCCTTTTCCCAGTTGAAAACAGATAAAAGAGCATTCTAGTACATGAGGTTCCACATCAAGGGGTTTGGGAGGGCTAAATATGTGCACTTTACCCCGGCACCATTGTAGAGAGATTATTAATGTGGTTTGGAAAAAAGATGAGAAAATGCGAAGCAGTGTCAATAAGCCCTTCCACAGAGAAAAGTAGATACATGGCTGTGATCAGTACAAGCCACATTATTCCCAATGGGAAAATGGCCAAGGTTGCCAATATAAAGAACTATGAATGCTTTAGCATCTGAGCCTATTTAGTTAGGACTGTAGCTGAATTAGAAATCTCAGTGATCAACCTATTGCACAAGCTTCGTAGGAGCTAAATTTGTGGACATCTCTGAAGCTATATAACCATATCCAAACCTGCTGAACTCTAGGCTTGTTTGATCAAAGCAAGTTTGAACACGGCTTAGCCCGGCTCATTTGTGTTCTTGTACAGGCTCGTTCGGAGCAAGGCCGATCTGGGTTTAATTGTTTAGTTTGGGAATGATAAAGGGGTCTATTATTGAGAAAGTTTATTAGGAAACTTTAAAAAGGTTGTTAGCTCTGTGAGGCAAGCACAATGTTCATCTATTTTTATAATTAATTATTATGCAAACCTAGTTTAGTGGTGAAACAATTGTTTCTGACGAACTGTTAATGGATTAGTATTGCTAACTTGGACAATGAATTCTTCAGCTATTTATTGAAGTTTGTGATCGAACTCTAGCTTTTTGAACAATTAAATGAATCATGCTTGAAGTAGATAGTATAGTAGAGCTAGATTCAAGCTTGATTAGAGTTAGATATACAAGCTTGAGCGAGGTAGTAAAGCTTGGTAAATGCTCAAGTCCCACTTGAGTTAAATCAACTAAAATTTAGCTAAATGAGCTTGAACATGTCCAGCCTTGGCTAAGTCTAGTTTGACTGATTTATTCTCTTTTGTATAACGGAACTCTAGTTCTTTGCATCAAGGTCTGTGAGTGTGCTGTTTATTATATGAATCTTGTTGAAATGCTTATAATTATCATAGCTAGAATTAATCAGTGAATTGTATATTCTGTAGTTCTATAATTCTTTTAATGCATTGTGAATGCTGGCATGGTCCCCTTTTTTATTTGTCCCTATCAATAAATAACTTTTCCACTCAAACTGAATGGCTGATGAGTGAATGTTTTGTGGTAAAAAATGGTTTGTATTTCATACTTTTTAACCGCCTTTATGACTGTTCCCTCAGCTATTCATTCCTACAAGGGTTTGCTAGATTTTTTGGTGAGTGTGTATATTAATCAAGACAAGAGAGGACATACAAAAACAAGATTTTCCTGGTGAATCAAAATTAGATTCATGCAGGAGGACTGCAAGTCCAACAGCCCAACCAAAATCCCAACCAGAAAAGCAACAAATCTAGTAAAGGATCCTAACGGGAGCAACAATTATAAAAAGACCCAGGAAAAACCAAAGAAACACTTTGCATATCTGAGATCTAGAAGTGCCCTTGCAAAATTAATCAAACCAAAAGGTTCCTTGAAGCACAAGTGGAATAGAGAGATTTCTGGTTTTAGGTACCCAGCTACCTATAACAATTCATGGCTTATCTATTATTTGTTGACTTCAAGGCCTTATTCTATTCCTTGAATTATGTGTGCCATGGGGTCTTTATGCCCTTGTTACCTTAGTGAAGCTTTCATTTACTATTTGTCGGAAAGCAATTTTTTTCATATGTGAACTATGAAGATCATCTTAAATGGTGTATGCTGCCACAAAATATAATCAATGTGTTGAGGATTGATGGTGCTTATTGTGTATCTATTTCTAATTTCAGGAAATCATCATTTTGCAGGTGGTTTGCACAGTTTGCAGTTTGTCTGCAATGCGAGAGTTCCAATTTTGAAATTTGAGAGTAATTCCCACATCTCTTGTGACATCTCAGTTAATAACTTGTCTGGCCAAATGAAGTCAAAATTCTTGTCGTGGATCAGCCTTATAGATGCCCGCTTCCGTGATATGGTTTTGTTGGTATGCTGTCTTAACCAATGAATACTTGCTATATGGCTAATTACTGCTCCAACTTTGTGATTATGATTTGACTTTTCCCTGCAGATCAAGGAATGGGCAAAAGCACAGGATATTAATAATTCAAAAACTGGGACATTTAATTCATATTCACTATGTTTGCTTGTTGTCTTTCATTTTCAGGTAAATTTAAGCAATTAAAGTTATATATAAGAAACTATGATATGCTAGTGGTTTGGAATGAATGGAAAGGTAACCTTCCTTATGCCAATTTTTTGACTTCATCCATATATTGGTCATGAATGAAGTGCCTTATGTCATTGCACTTAATTTACGATATGTGATGTCGCTAAGGAGATTCAAACTCATCGCTATGTTCTTGTTGTTATCATTCTGTTTTTGCAGAGCTTGCCCATATTCTACAACATGCTGCCATTCTGTTGAATTTAATGGAGCAGTGTTTAAATTACTGCAGTTTGAATTTCCAATGTGATATTTAATCTTGTTGTATTTAAATCTTTTGTGTTCTTGCAGACCTGTATTCCAGCAATTCTCCCTCCTCTTAAAGATCTCTACCCAGGAAATATAGCTGGTGAACTGACAGGTGCTTTCAGACTTTGATTTCTATGAACTCAAAGGGATATTCTTCCTCAAATTTTTTAGTTATTGACTTTCAAGTTATTTTTTGATGGAAAAATTCAGTTCGTGTTATGTCTTGAGTAGGTAGGAGGAACAAAATTTAAAGTAAAGGATTTGTTCTTATTGATAAAAACTTCTGGTTCCATGTCCATTTGGCTGACGATTTCCATTGAGATGGTAAATTGTTTTTTAGAAAACTGACAAATACAATCAGATTTCTTGTTATTTTGGTGGAAGAAGAGATGGAGAGGCTGCAACTCAGCTCCTACAAAGCATTATTTAGAACTGGCCGGGATGCTTTCTGAATAGTTAAACAGATCCCGTAATGTCCTCCCATAAATCAGGGGCTATTGATGTTTACTTTTCCCCACTTTTTTGTCAAATTAATCACAAACTTTGGGGTCATCAACTTTTGACCTATTTCAAGTTACTGTTTTTTGATTGTTTCAATAATTGGTCTCATTTGTAAGTTCCTGCATGTAAGATGGTGCCATTGTACTACTCTCAG
>JAOVVI020018553.1:0-10331 GCA_028571085.2 Nepenthes alata
GGACACAAGGGCTCAACAGGAGTTAAGCAGTCCTAAGATTGTACAGTACAACACTGCAAGAGGATTAACAATATAATGAAAAGGAAAATAGCACAAAGCTATGCCATTTGCAGACATCCGCCAGACAAAGAAGATCAAATTAGCATATGGAGAAGCAATATCCTCAAGATACAGTGGAAAATTAAAGCAGGTGAAAATACACCCAGGGGGAAAAAAAAAAAACCTTCAAATACAAACAAATCAGCAGCTCTCAGTATCTCAGTTACCATCGTCAACCATAAACATGCTTAATATAAAAAGCAACAAGGGCGCACATTACCCAAAACCAACTGCAGACAATTTGCAATTACTAAGCACTTGTAGGGGCCCCTGTGACCCATACTACAGGGAGCTCACATACAAACACAAACATAGATACATACATATATACATGTCAGCAGAAATAGTATAATATTGTTTACCATAAGTTGTATATAGTTTCCTTTATCAATATTATTGTTGGGTACAGTCCAAGATAAGATCAGCTCAAATCAAGTATAATTGATTGTAATGAGGAAATTTGTGGATTGTAATTGGATGTAATTTGTGAAGGTATTATTTATTTAATAAGAAGGAAAATTTTTAATTGAGGTATACAGAATAATTGACATGGTATCAGAGACATTACCTCTAAACCCTCAATTCTAAATCTCTATTTCAGTCCCTTTGGTTTTCTTCGGTGACTTATCGAAATTGTGGTCCCGATTTTATTTTGCTTCTCAATTCAGTCGCAAATTTTCAACTTCATCAATCTCGTGAGCCGTTTCAAATTATCCTGGTACAAGTATTACCTCACTTTTGAACCACTTCGAGTCTCTGATTTGGTGCAAGAGAGGAGAAGACTCATGTACTGTGGTCTCAAACCTTTAACTTCATCGATTTTGTGAACAGTACTCAAACGACCTTGATGCGAGTGTTTCTTCATTTTGAATTTCTAATTGGTGCAACAAAGGTGAAGAAGACTCATGAGAATGTGCTTAATTTCACCATCCCACGATTTTTGTATTGATTTTCCTAACGAGATATGGGGCTATCGTTGACATATCTATCATCAAGAAAATAATACTCGAATATTCAAATTGGAATTAGAATTTGCTAACTTTAAACAAGGCGACCTTCCAATCAAACAATTCTATACTAGATTTCTTAATCAATAGAGTGAATATATTGAAATGCTTTATTCTAAAGTTATTATGGAAGCTCTTGTGACACTCTGAGAAATTCATGGGGAAAGTCTAAGAGATTAATTTATGATGAAATTAAGACTTGAATTCAAGACGACATGAGTAAATCCTCTTTTTTTGCAATCCTATTCCATCCCTTGATATTTGCTTGGGAGAATTTCTCCGCAAAGAGCAATGCCTAGTCATTCAAATTAGCATGATACGAGACATGATACCTTTTGAACTACTTGGCATATGCTACTTAGAGACAAGGAAAGTTAAAATCTCAAATACAGTATTAAAGCTGCAGGGAGTATGGACATATTGCAAAGAATAACAGTAAGAAATTCTGTAATTATTACAAAAAAGATAGGCACGCTATTAATGATTGTCGTATTTAACCTCAAAATAGACAAGCTCAAGCCTTTCACACTGATATCCAATATGCTTCAACTGATGTGGCACTTTCAACCAATAATGAGTCATCCAATGATCCTCCATCTTCTCTCACTCCCAATGGTACATCAAATGATTGACACAACTTCTCTGTCCTTGGACTACAAGGTACGTGAAAATTACTCACTTCTTGATTAATTGACTAAATGGCGTCAAATCATATGACAAGTAATATAGATGCTTTATATCATGTTCATAAATATGAGGATGAGCAATATATGGAGGTCCGCTTCCCATCGCTACAATTGGAATATGTACTGAAATCTTACATTCAAATTCTAAAAAAAATATGTCAAAAGGTTTTTAGAATTATCTAAACATAAAAGGCATACTATCTCAAAGTTTATATCCTTACACTCTCCAACGAGATCGCCAAATGTAAAAATCGTCATCTTCTTGATGTTCATACCGTGTAAATCCAATCATTTGCACCTCTAGAATTCTGGGTAGAGGTTTCATCTACGGCTGAGTATTTGATTAATCGTTTATCCTCACAAATTTTGCAATGCGATTCCCTGTATTATCATCTTTTAAAATTTTTCCCAAATATCATTCTTTTCGTACATTCGGCTGTCTGCTTTGTCCACTAAGCTCCAATTGAATGTCTCAAGCTTGTACTTCAAGCTACAAAGTATGCATTTCTTGGATATAAGAATACACTCAAAGAGTTTATCTATTTTTATACCGATGCCAATGAATTTCGTACTTTCCAACATGTTGTCTTATTTGAAAATCAATCTTACTTCTAGTCTTTGGTCATTCATAATTCCACTTATACCATCCTTCCGACTTTTAATAATATGCCTTGTTCGAATAACCGATTTAAGTCAGGAATTGTATATCAAAGATGTCATCCACAACCTCTTTTCAATCCTGAACCAACGTTTGAATCCATTGTACTTACACCTCAACAGTCCGCTTGGAATAATTGTCCCCTTGAAAGGTATGTTAATCTCATACAGGTCATCAGGCAACTTTTGATATTATTCTCATACATTCATTTCACTATTAGGTTTTTCCTTAAAAGTATAGGCAACAAGCTATATAAGATGAATTTCAAGCTCTTCCAAACGACCATACTTGGGATATAGTATCGTTTCCTTTTAGAACCAAGCCTATTGGATGCAAATGGGTGTATAACATTAAACTGAGGTCTGATAGTTCAATCAAAAAATATAAAGCACAACTAGTGGCACTTGGCAATCGCCAATAATACAATCTTGATTATAAAGAAACTTTTGTACCAATGGCTAAAATGGCCACTGTGTGAACTATTGTAGCTACTGCTACTTCAAAAGGATGGCCTTGGATATTAAGAATGCACTCTTACATGAGGATTTAAAGGAACAAATCTACATAACTCTACCTCCCAACATGTTCATGCTTTATTCCTATGAGTTGTGTCAGCTAAAGCGTTTTTTATTTGACTTAAAATAGACACCGAGAGCTTGGTTTGAAAATTTTTGAACCAATTTTCTTGATTTTAACTTTACTCAAAATCCATTAGATTCCTTACTTTTTCTTCACAAGTTCACTACTGGAATTGTTATACTTCTTATATACGTGGATGATATTGTTATAACTAACTCTAATCCTCAATTGATCAAGCAATTGCAATATCACCTCAAGACTTCGTTTCATATGAATGATCCTAGTTTGCTGCAGCATTTTCTTAGCCTTGACATACAACTTACTCCTACTGCCAGTCTTTTACACTAATACAAGGATACTAATGAGATTATTACTTTGTTAGGTCTTCAAGCTCAAAAATCTGTTCTTACACATATGGAGATTAATTTAAAGCTCCGACAAGAGGAATGAGACATGATATATGATCCTTCTATGTATCGGCAACTAAGAAGAAGTTTGAATCACTTGACGATTACTCGGCCTGCTATTTCTTTTGCAGTTCAGCAGGTGGGTAAGTTTATGCAGATACCTATACACACACTTAGAACCAATGAAACTTTGTATTCGTTGCCTAAAGGGTAATTCTAGTCAAAGATTATTATTTCCAATTAGGAATTCTCACCATTTAATGGAATTTAGTTATACCGTTTGGGCTTGTGCCAATACTTACCCTTTTGTTATTGGTTGGTGCATATTTATTGGTAATATTCTTATTTCATGGAAGAGTAAAAAGCAATCTCGGTATCGAAATCCTCAACCGAGTCTTGCGGGGAGGAAAGGTAAGATTTGCCTAGCAGGGGAATTCAATATTACAAATGGGCAATGTCCCTGAATTTGGAAAAGTACCTGGAAAAAAATGTTAAAACATAACCCACTAACAACATCGAAGGCATAAACATTAGCCAAATCCAAGTGCACAGAAGTAAACTATTCCCCTGCCCCTCGGATGTAGTGGCACATATACTGCATGAGAATTATTTTATATTCAGAACCCTTTTAACTAACTTAAATCTCCAGAATGTTGCACGAAAGAGTAAGAACGCAAAATAAAAGTATGCATATTCAAATATATTTTCCTTTTAACTTTTTCTTTGATAAGATTTTATCGTGCCCAAACCACACAATAAGTTGCTGAATGGAAACAAATGTTAGCAAAATAGACTTGCTGAAACAGAACCCTTCCCACCGTGGAGAAAGAATGCCACTAACAAGACCATGGCAAACACCCGTGAATAACAATTTCCAAACAGCAGCCTAGCAATGATTTCTTTTCTCTTCACCCACCAGACTAGACCTAAACACTAATCATGTGCAGAATAATATACATCTCAAACCTCTTCTTCTTCATTAAAACATTTAGACAAGCGATATAAACATATCGAAAAAGTTATTGTCAACCAAATATATCACAATTTGATTCCTGTATTATTGATTGAAATAGTTTTGCCAATGGTAAATGGTTTTTGCTTTTTTTTATCTTTATTTAAATGATAGGTTCCTCACTGCACAGAGGAAAACTCTTATATCTGCCACTGAAGCCAACTATATCCAATCAGTTGCATAGTCAATACTTCTTTTCTTCAGCAACTAATCCAAGCTCTCTAATGTTCTTCTAGAACAAATTTCGAGGTGCAAGAGGTAACAGCATAATATCTTCCAAAAGCCAGTAATCCAAGCAGTGCCATAGTCATTTTCTTTTTATTGACCCGACCAGCACCCAATATTGCTTGTGGGCAGACAATATTCGGCTTATCAATTTATTTGATAAAGCACTCGATTGCCAATCCATAAAACAGACAACGTAATTTATCTGCTAAGTTAAGTTATGGACGGTTAGTTTACATAGGTCAACTGCCCAGAGTGGAACAACTGGCAAGCAGATGTCATGTATTAGACTTACTGGCTTACACCAGATTGAAAGAAGGCAGATTATGCTTCAACACAGACATCCCCAAGCTTGGGAGTGTAACCCACAAAGAGAGGATTATGTTCATAAACAAGGGACAGTAACCCCTACATGCAGCATTTTCACACACAAATTTTCCAGTACCATTTCTAGAAGCGCAGAAGCACGGTCCTTAAGGTTGGGAGCACGCGGTAGAAAAGTTTCATGAGTCTGAAGCTCAACTGGGGCAATCTTCTTTGTCAGACCAAGCCTCTCATCTAACCGAATTTTTTCCCAATTTCCGAATCCATGGTAGTGCACTCCAAGTAGCAATCTTGCATCATCAACTAACAACAACAAGATCCAATGCCAAAACAAAAAATTATACATCAGCATTAAAAATTACTGGGTCTACAGGAAGTAGAGAAACTTCAAGACAATACAGAGTGTTTCATTAGTACTTACGCTGATTCCAACCACAGCCCTTTGACCAATTGGCAGGTTTAAGGTACTTCAGCACTCGGAACTGTGAAATGGGATCTTCATAGTGACTAATTCGTTTAGCAAGGAATTGAAGCTCTTGTACACGGTTTAATAGATCATTAGCCTTCACAGGGACACCAAAAAAGTCCAATAAAGGTCCCTGGAAAATAATAAGAAAGAATTTGTAAGACACAAAAGCTGCTGCTGCTTTCTTAATTTTTTTTGCAGGTGGGAGTTTAATGTGGCAATTAGGTTACATTCAGTGGCCATAAAAAACCTTGGCACTAAGTATTTTCCAGGATGAAGGGTAACCAGATATTAAAAACTCAGATAATTCAGTGAAAAACCTTCAGCTCCAGATCTTCCCCTTTAACTGCTTCTTGGCACCCATCAACTAAAGCATCAAAGAGCTCAAGCTGCGCTTCAACTGGAGCAGCTTCAATTGCACCTCCAACCTCAGCAGCAATCAAGTTAATTTGGCTTGCATTCCCAAATTTCAAGACCTAAACCACCAGAAAACAACAGCATAATCACAGAAAGCAGCAACATAAGTGGAATAATTCCTCCAGATTCCAAAATCATTTTACTACCCAAGGAAAGAGGTAATTGCGTATTCAATACTTTTTTTTTGGTAAGTTCATATTCAATACAAATGAACAAAAGAAATAGGTATCACAAGAAATGCACATATAAGCTTAAGCAATATCAACAAACAAACAATTAAAGAAAATTAGAATCTTACTGCGCGAGCAAAACGTGTCGCATCTCTCTTTGGTAAATTCCCATAAGACCAATATCTTACTTGTGCAGAAGCTCCCTCAATTATTGGAACCAAATAGACAGGTTCTCCCCTGCGACGCTTTGAATTCACCCTCAAAGATTGAGGTGCCTTGCTTTTCTTCTTGTTACTACCATCATTTTCAGCAGACTCCATGTAGCTCTTGGAAACTTTTGCAGCTCGAGGAGCCAAAGCTTCCTGAACATGTGCCACATATTAGACATGAATTATAAAAACAGAGAATCGTGGCATGGATGTGTGCCATACAACTTTTTAAAATTACAGAAGATAAATAGAATGTTAGCAAATCATCACCTCTGCTTGCGCAACAGTATCTGGTTTTATCCACCGGCTCCAAAAAGTCGCATCATCTTCTGCATTACAGAAATTGGCGACCTGTATACATGTGTACAAATTTGAAATACACCAGGTATGAGAAAGAATTTATAAGCTCCTGAATAGTTCTAGCAGAAGAATGCCCATATGCTTGCCTTAAATTGACTCAACAGCTCATGTCCTTGTTCTCCTTCTGTTTGCTTGGCCTCCACCTTCTCAGCTCTTTCAAGAATTTCATCTATATCCATGCTTAAGAGTCTCCTTTTGCTTTCCTCATCATTTTTGTCCTCCTTAAACAGCTCCTCCGCTCCAAATCTTAAAATTGCTGAGAGTTCATTCTACAGCAAGAAAACACAGAATTAAATTATAATAGTTTGACGAAAATGTAAAGTAGGGGTATCAAGCAAGAAGTAACAGAAAGCAATACGGTAGAATACAGGGAGCAAAAGGATCAATCTCCATGACATGGAAATGGGTCAATAAATGATTCAAAATAAACAAGTTTTAAGTAAGCCACTAAAACAAATGCCAAAAAATGACTTTTCTCACTAGTCTATTTAATAATTGTCTTACTTTGTCAAAGGTACTCCCCCTTTTGGCCTCCTTCTTCTCCAGTCTACCCTCAGCATTTAGTTTTTGAATCACCAAATGGTCAAGGACCTATTATCAAGAATGGCAGGAAAATATACATCGAAATGGATCAGCATCAACTAGTGGCTACCAGATGCAAAATATAAAATAAGTTGCATATATTTTCTTACCATCTTTTTCTTTGCTCTCTCCAAAATATCTTCCTCAACGCTTTTGCTTGTAACAAAACGATAGATGTTAACAACATCTTGCTGCCCAATCCTGTGAGCTCTACTCATTGCCTAACAAAAGGAGGCAACATAAGCATAACAAACAGGGGAAGGAATGTCGCTATGAACAAGTCATTTAACTAGTTTGAAGAATTAGAAATTTTACTCAGGTTCTTTCTCATTCTCCTTTCTTCCAATCTTAATTAGAAAACTTTCCTCCCCACTGCCAATTTTCAACTCATCTCAGTGAAATTTCTTCTCTTTTTTCTTTTCCATTTTTTCGGGGAGGGGGAACGCTTGCTTACAAACCTGTAGGTCATTTTGAGGATTCCAATCTGAGTCAAAAATAATCACTGTATCTGCTGTTGCAAGGTTTATTCCAAGTCCACCAGCACGTGTGGACAGAAGAAAGCAGAAATCATCACTCCCTGGGGCATTGAAATGATCCATAGCTTGTTGACGCAACTCAGCCTTTGTACTGCCATCAAGCCTTTGAAATTGGAAGCCTCTGAGTGATAAATACTCTGCTAATATGTCCAGCATCCTAACCATCTGCATAGATGATTGAACAAATCATAAGCAAATAAACCCAGAATTCAGAAACGTAAGTAACTAACACAAACCTCACCTGATGGGACAAATCCAAGGCTTAGGGTGAAAGAAGGCCAAATTCATTTCAAAACAAAGTTTTTTCAATCTTTGAATGGATTACACATGAGAATGCACCAAAACCAATTGAATCCAAAGCTTATCTTAATCCCATGTAACACACAAGAGATACAAACTTGGACCTTGTAATGTAAGGAAAGGGAAATGAGGAAGGGAAGAAGAAGAGAAAGGGGGAAAGGGGTGAAGCAAGAAAATAGAGAAATGTGAGAAGCAGGTATTACCAAAGCAAAGAATGAGAAATACAATCTCTCAATAATAATTTACTTTAACAACTCCCTCAAGGTAAAAGGACTCGATTCTAGCAATGGTCAATCCTGCTAGCTTCGATAGAGCTCCAAAAATCTAGGTCAAGCTGTAGGAATGTCTCTCTAGTAACTCATGCTCACTCTTGAGTCCTATCAGCCAACCCAACAAACAAGAAAGCGTTATATCTCTTGTTCACTCCTGAACACAATCTACTAATTTAAAACAATATCAAATTTATTTTTTTTTGTGGGTAGGGATTGGAATGGTATAAGAATGGGTAAGGTCTCAATAGTAAGCTCATCTTGTGGGATAACAAAAGGATCATTTGGTGGGCAGAGATTGCCTTTGTAAACAATTAAGTCCTCGACATTAAAGATATCATGAAAGCTAAAGTATGATGGAATATCAATAACATATGCATTTAGTCTACCCCACAATGAAATTCTAAATGGACAACCACTAGGTGCCTATAATTCACAAATGAGGCCAAGTGGGCACCGCTTTGATCTACTCCGAATCATGGCATAATTCAACATTAAATTCAACTTCTTTTACGCAAGTTAGCTCGAAGTGTATATATAATAAGTTACTTACATCTAATTGTTTATTGATCCTAATATGCAAGTCACAAAAGTGTGGTGCAAATTTCACGGTTGACATGGACATACTCGTATGCGGAGACATCGAGATAAGATCTAAGTATTTCCCAGGTATGTAGCATGCATAGCCTCAAATGGACTCATACCTATACCTATTCACGGAGTTAGTATAAGTTGGTTCTAGGAAGACCAAATATCAATTTATAAGGTTTTCTTAAACCAAGCTTCATAATAAGCTTCCTCAACTCTGGATAAAAACTTCTGTTTAGCCATCTATTTAAGAGTAGTATGCAGTGGAAAACTTTAGTTTTGTGCCAACTATATATTATAGGGTTCTCCGAAAATGGCTAGTAAAATAAACATTCCTATTAGACACAATAATTTTAGAAGAATTATACAACTTGACAATCTCAGTAAAAATAAAGTCCAGCAAATTGAGAAATATCAAGACTCTTACTACAAGGGATAAGGTGGGCCAATTTAAATAAATGATCTACAACAAAATAGAATAATGTTTCTTAGAAGCACATGAGAGTCATAACACAAAATCCATGCTTATATCCTACCAAGGTCAACTAGGAACATACAAAGGAGGTAGAGATCAATGTTTTGCCTCTTATGCTTGGCCAGTTGGCATGTTCAACGGGTGCTAACTATCCCAGCCACATTTTTCTAAAACAAATTAAGTAAAACTGTCACTCAACCTCTATTATCTTATCATACCCAAAATGCCCAAATAGGTTACGGACATGAACCTCCCAAACTATGAAATTGAACTGTCCTACTTCTAATGCTTGGCTAGTTTGCATGTTCAATAAATACTAACTATCCTAGCCACTCCATTCTTTAAACTAACCAAGTAAAACTATCACTCAACCTCCTCCTATTATGTTATCACCCCATAATGCCCAGATAGTTCACCAGCATAAGCCCCTCAAACTATAAAATCTCAAACCATCCCAAGGATGCAATGTTTATCGTCTCAAAAGGGATACTCATCTTGAATGCTGAAACCATCAATGGTTTTATGTTGTCCACTTTGCAAAGCTAAAAACATTTCGCTAAAAATAGGACAAGGACACCACATGTCTAAAGGCATTGTCACTAGACTCTCAACAGCTCATTGATGTTTCAATATAAAAGAATAGGCCTGCAATTATTTAAATTAATGACTATACCTAAAATTAAATTTTTTTTGGGAGCTAAAAAACCAAACAATCTTATGATTAGAATAAAAAACAAGCTCTTGAAATAAAATATAATGGTGCCAGTAGCATAAGACCTGCACAATAATTTTTTTCAAAAAACAAATAGTGATAGTCTATTAAAATAATAAAGCAAAGATTAATTTGATGCTACTAAATATTCCTGATTAAGGTAGCTACAGGAAGTAAAGTGAGTAAAGCAAAAGATTTTTTTATTTTTTAGTTTTTAACAAAGCAAATATGGTAAGTAATGAAATTATAG
>JAOVVI020018554.1:0-10331 GCA_028571085.2 Nepenthes alata
TCCCACCTCCCAGATCCAAGAAAGGCCTTGCGCCTCTCTTACATCTGGAACAAACACTTTCCCTACCTCTTTCGCTTCCTCAAGTTATTCAGTTTCTTTTCTTTGAATACTGTTTTACTGACTTGAGCGTCGGAGTATTTTCGGTGGGATTACATCCCGCCGACACGCTGAACTCCTGCTCTGCTTAGTGGTGTGCAGGGTCCAAACTCAGGGAATGGAGCCGAAACCGTAACGCAAGGATCGCCTGAATCTGTTCAAAGTTCGGATCCAGGGACACATCATAATTATTATCAAACACCAATTTTTAATCCATAAATGTTATATTTGACCTTTAGTTTATAAATAATATATTATGATATATTAAAATATATTTTATCAAATCTCTATATGGTCCTTATTTAGTCAAAATAAAAAAACTCTAAACCAAAATATAATTATATATATTTTTTCTCAAGTTATAGAAACAAATTACTCATCAAATTTGTCAGGCTCATTTGTGTGTTGGCATATCCCGTGACTGTATTTGGTCTGTAGTCAACGAAGGTTGTATTATTCTGAATATCAGTATCAGAATATCCATTGCCATTTACTATACTGCCATACCCAATTCCTTGCCTGGCATGCGCCTGACTCGCATCCAAACACCTTTTCCAAGAAGTTTCGCCCACTACATGCCTGTGGTGAGCTCGAGCCCCGTTTTCAGTATGCCTACATTCGATACTCATCCGACCAGTGCTCGAGCCCCGTTTTCAGCAAGCCTACACTTGTTGGTCGCCCAACTCTCGCTCGAGCACTAAATCCAGAAGATCCAGCACTCGAAACTCGCTTAATCCACACTCAAGATTTGCTGGATGTATCCCACGCAACCCTAAGCTCACCTGCCGTGTGCTCAAGTTGTACTCGAGCGTCGTGAAATTCATTTCACCAACGATTATATTTTTGACTTAGGTTTTTAAGTTTCTCTATATATAGTAGTCTTAATTCATTTACCCTTGACTTCTTGCTTGAGATTTGGACTCTTGTTTCGGTGCAAATCTACTCTTTCATGCTTACATATTTTTCATTTGAGAAAACTTATCCCTGACAATTGTGCTTTCTCGATAAAGTTTTCTCATCACATTATGTTTTACCCTTTACATCTAGGCCGGCCTATTAACCTTCATTGGCAACGTCGGTGGCATGAAAATTGGGATCCAATAATTTACAACAATTCAACGGTTTGTAAGGAAAAATTGTCTAAAAGATTAAAAGGCGTCCAGTTTCGTTACCGTGGGTAAATCTAATAAATTTCTTAATAAATATCACAATATGAAAGTAAGTCTACTAGGCTAGCTCATTTGTACTACTCAGTCTGTAAGTTAATTTTTATAATACATATCTTCCCTGAATGTTAAAACCTGGAATATTTTACTCAATAGCTGTGGTTATCAAGGTTTCTCCTTGTCACTAAAAATAGTATCTTTATTATTATTATTTTCATTATTTACTGTTTCCATCTATATTCGAATGTATTTTACATGTATTATATATTTTAAAATTTTTATTTTGTAAATTTATTAACTAGTTAAAATATTATTTGTGATTTAGAACTCACAATTCCTCGCAAAAATCAAAGTAGAATTTTTGTCAAATTTTTTTATTAATAGATGATATGTAAAAATAAATATATAAAGATTAATAACATCCAGAAATATAGGTATGACTATTAGTGTCATATAGGAACATATATACTAAAATTTCAGGAATTTAACAAGATTTACATGAATTTAAAATATGAGTTTCTAAAATTTTATATGATAGAAATAATTTAATATGCATGTAAAGTAAAATCAAATAGCATAAAAAAATATCATATGTATGAGTATTTAAATAAAAAATAAAAAAAAATTTTAAAAAAAATAGTAACAAAAAAAGAAAAGACTTAAATGTACTTATCTTCACTAAAATTTATTAAAAATTAACTTAGGGTTTCTTTAAATTTACATTCTCCTTCTTCTTCTATTTTTTTCTCTCTCTTTTCCTCTTCTCTTTCTTTCTTTTTTTTCATAACTCATCAAAAAATGAGATGAAATCGGTTGGAGGATTTATTTATAACAAATTGACGCACGTATACCAATTAAATGCAACTCAACTGCAAAGGCAAATTCCATACTGCGTGCGATGGCTTAATCGGAAAGCTTCATGCGCCAACATTCTATTGTAAACATGCATGAGTGCCACTCGTACACACCTCAAATGCAATTATTCTATCTAAAAAATGTTCATACATTGGTCAGGTGTAAGTTAAGTGCTACTCTAATTTAACTCACTTTGGTTTAACACTTAATTTATGTTTCAAATTTGAAATTAATTTTAAAGATTCATCAATTTATTTAAATTAAATATCATTAAAATAATTCTTAAAACTATTATTTTGTGAATATATTTGTGGGGTATGTATCTTCATACTTGAAACAGTGACATATTTTGGACAGATTGAATTATATCATTTTTTTATTAGTTTTGTGTTTTAGTAGTAATGACCTACATATTACTGAGATGTTACTCGACCACAGAGCTGAAGAGCCTGCATGACATAATTATTATTGTTAGTTTTCAATATACGGGCCCATAAAACTGGGCCTAAAGAAATTGCCCAAGACAAAAAGTCCAAAGGAAAATCTGTAGACCAGAAGGACCGAGCGGCCCAAAAGCCCAAGTTAGCCTCACGCGCTAGACTGACCAAACAAACCCAAACAAACCCGAGAAGTCTCCTTCACCGTAAGGAACTAACGGTGACTATGACATCCGACATAAAAGTTTGAGAGCCTTAAGAAGGTCCCACCGCGATCAAGAAGCGCCCGAGCAGTCAAGAAACAACCCGAGAACTACCTATCTCAAACAAGGCCGTGAACTCTCGAAGGAACAAAGCACGTCGCACAAAGACGCTGACTTCTCATACATGGCCGAGAGCACCAACTAGTCAATTTTGCCGATTACCAAGGAACCTGCAGCACCTGCAAGACCTAGAGTACGTCTGGTCAAATCAGCAGTGACGCCTACGGCCTTCGTACCTGACACACTCAGGCCCTACCAGTAGGTGCTAGCAGCGCCAGCGGCGTGCCCACTGCACACGTCACTACTTCTGACACAAAAGTAGGCGGACGGACTGCCCCTCACGCGTCCGGCATATTTAGCAGGACAGTAGGCAGCCTCCCGGTCGTTCGCCAGTAGCCACGTGTCCACATCCCAAAATGGCCAATTTCTCCTATAAATACCTAGCAAAGACTCTTGTCTCAGAGAGCCCAATCGGAACTCCGATCCTGAATCCGACGAAAAGACTAAGAACGAAGAAGAAAAAGCTTCCCAACGAGAGAACTTCCTAGGGAGGGAAACACAAAACAAGTGACAAGCAAAGAATTTTCAAAATTTATACTCTGTAAGACTTTCATACATAGTGGAATATTTTGACATGCTCAGAGCCTTGTGGTTTTTTTCTCCTCATTCAAGGGGAGATTTTCCACGTAAAAATTCTTTGTCTCGATCCCTTCTCCTCCACATCATACAGTCCCAAATACTTGTGTTGCACGTGACCCTCAGAGGCCGAAACGCAACATTGGCGCCGTCTGTGGGAACCCTGACAAAAAGCTCAACGCTCCCTACTCTCGATGAACAATCAGCGCTCCCAAAATGGCTAGCAGACAAGCCAACACGTCCACCAAGGAGGTCGGACCCTTCGAAAGGTGCCTCCCATCCAATGGCGCGGCGAGTGCCCATCCCGATACTAGCGTACAGAAGCTGGTAAAGAGGGTGAACAGCCTCTCGAGAGCCGTCCATACTCTCCGCGAGAAGGTGGACGGACAGTCCAGGGGGACATACCCCAAGAGGTCGCACCCAGCAGCATCCCTTGAGCGATGTGTTGGGCGTTCTCCATGCGAGTTGAGGGACTACCTCTGTAAAAAGAAATCCATAGCCCATTCCTCAACGAAAAAGGGGCTCAAGAGGCTCTGGAAGACGGACTTTGGGCCTAAGACCGGCAAAATAAGCCAGCCAAAAAATCGAGAACACCCCCTACCCCTAAGGACGGGGGAAGAAAAAAGAAGGGCGAACGCCCAACTGAAGTCCCAAGGACCATCCAGGCAAAATAAGCCCGAACATATTGTCCTTGGGGGAGAAAGGTCCTCAGGCCCACCTGTTCTCACTGAGCCACTCACCAGCATTCTGAAGCAGATCCGAGACGAGGAGTTCTTGAGATGGCCCAAGGCGTTGAAGAACCCAGAAGGAGGTGACCAGTGAAAATACTGCCATTACCACTGCAGTTGTGGTCACGACACTAAGGATTGCAGGGCACTCTAGGCAAAAGTCAAAAGGCTGGTAATGGAATGCTATCTCGACCACTTCCTGCCACGACCCGGGCACAGACTCGGAGTAGCAGGACACAATCGGTCGCGCCACTACAAAGGCAAGGCCATAATGGGTGCGGAAGGCGCCTAACCCCCGACTGGGGGGCTGCGCAGGCCAATTTCAAAAAGGCCAACACAGAGCAAGACTGTCGAAAGGTCGCAACCAGCAGGTGAACTATGAGAGGGATCAAAACGGCCCCTGAGGTCCCTCAGTGTAACATGCCTACACAAATGAAAGGATCCCTTCTACGAGTCCATCATGGCGCGCTTTCGTGTTTCTTCATCAACATCAAGGCAGCTCCCAAAGTCAAAGACAAGAACTCGGCTCTGACCGAACGGCCCCAGAGGTCGTATAACTTCAAAAACTCAACTCTGACCGAGCGGCCTCAAAGGTCATATAACTTCAAAAACTCAGCTCTGACCGAGCGGCCCCAAAGGTCATATAACTATAAAAACTCGGCTCTGACCAAGCGGCCCCAGAGGTCGTATAACTACAAAAACTAGACTCTAACCAAGCGGCCCCAGAGGTCATATAACTTCAAAAACTCAGCTCTGACCGAGCAGCCCAAGAGGTCGTATAACTTCAAAAACTCAACTTTGACTGAGTGGCCTCAGAGGTCGTATAATTACAAAAACTGGGCTCTGATCGAGCGGCCCCAGAGGTCATATAACTTCAAAAACTCAGCTCTGACCGAGTGGCCCCAGAGGACGTATAACTAAAAATTCAGTTCCATCTGAGTAGCCAAAGAGATTAAAGTTCAAGAAGACTCGTGCAAAATTAGACGATCCAAGAAATCAACAGGTAGCACAATCCTTCAAAATACTAGAGACTAAGGACGAATTGCTTAGCATCACAAAAAAAGAGCATTTGTACAGACCGGGCAAACAACTCGGGAGAAGCAAGTTTTATTAATAAAAACAGTGCCCTGTACAGTGTTAAAAAAAAGCGGACAAGAAACAAAAGACAACAAGTCAAGGGAGACCTTCATGACTCCCTCCTCCGTGAGCTTCTTGGACTCCAGAAACCCCAGCCTGGCCCGTAAGCCCTAACTGATCGGACGCAGAAGGTTATCCTTTGGACCCAGCTCGAGTGGGCTCGGATAGACGCCCCCAGCAACGCCATATAAGTCTTCTTTGCGCAAAGCACTGCCGTTCATGGGATCGAGGACAGCCACAGGAAAGCGTGTGTTGGAAAGCTGCATCACTCGGCGACACAAGCGAATGCCATCCAAGTATCTGCTTTCCAGTAATGACGCAATCTCCGAGGGCCGTACGGACGTCCTCAGCCTCTCTTCTTGGCTGATGACCCGGTCACGGAGAAGCCCCAGCTGAAGTCGAAGGACCTTGACGGTATCTTCCAGAGAGGCCACTTTCCCCTCTACCTTAGCCAGCTTTGCTTCAGCCCGTTGGGCAGCCTCTCCGGCAGCCCTCAGCGACTCCGTCTCCGAGCGGAACCGGATGGCCTCTCCTGCCAATTGACTCAAGCTCCCAGCCGCGTCCTGAAGCTGCAAAAGGCAAACGTGTCCATCAAGTACACTCCAGGTCCTTCAAAAGGCCAAAACGAGAAAACGGTGGGTTACCTTAGAAGCAAAGGGATCGTGCGCAGGGCCGTGCCCTCTAGGGGCCTCGGACCCCTGCGGTTCGCTCTCAGGCACCGCAGGTGCTTCCTCTAAAGCAGACTCCTCAGCTAAAAAATACCCTACGGAGCCTGTCCCGACATCAGCATCCTCGGCATAAGACTCCCCCGGGGCGTCCACCTCTCACCCTGATTGGCCTGCAATCTGGACTTCGGCAGGAGGATCAAAAGGATCAAAAGGCACCAGGCCCACAAAGACGACCTCCTCAATCGCAGACAGTTCTCGGACCATCTCAGCAATCTTTCCCCCCTCAGCATGCTCAGCATAGTCCCCGTCTCCTATGTCTTCGAAAGGGTGATCAATCCTGTCTGAGACGTCACAAGGCATATCAACGGGGACTCCAGGAGTAAGATCATCATTGGGAGATTGGGCGTCCGAGAGTTTCACGATCTCCATGATCGTTGCCAAAGGTCCTCCGATAGGATCAGCCGGCAATGAGGGGACGGGACCTTCCGCTCCCAAGGATCTCGGTAAAGCATCAGTACTCGACCTCTTAAAGAGGGCAGCGATCAGACCGTCATCATCCAAAATGACAACGTCAAAATTGTCATCATCAGAGACCACGTCGTCAAAATCATCGTCAGAAGAAGGGAACTCAACAATGGCCGCCGGACGTTTCGAGCTCTCTGCCAGACGGCCCGTCTCCCCGCGGTTAGAAGGACCCTCAGTCCTCAGAGCCTTCGCCTTCCTCCTCAGTCTTTTCTTGGACTTCTCGGGAGGGCTCGCGGTGGAGGCCTCAACCTGGGGACCCCACTTGGCCTCCTCAAAGCTCTCGGGTGAGAGCCAGACATTGCGCTTATTCAGATGAAAGCCCCCAAGGTTGGCCAGCACCAAATCCGTGAACTCCTTTACGTTCACCCTCTCCTCCTTTGAAGGATTTGAGCGGCACTGGCTGGCTACTTCCCCCCAGACAATGGGGATGGCCCAATTCTCCCGGATGCCCAGGAAGAAGAATTTATCCTTCCACCGCTTCGTGGAGTCTGGGTTCCCCCCGCACATCAAAAAGAAGTTCGAACGATGAGTCATTGTGATCCAGTCAAATTTATGTGTAAAGCGAAACATAACCTTGATCGTAAGGACATTCAGCAGCTTGTTGTGGCAACGGAAGAAGACACACAAGGATACCAAATACCTGATGGCATTCGGTTGAAACTTGGCAAAGAGGACTCCAAGTCCCCTCATGATATCGAAGAGCTCCTTCGGCACAGGAAATCGAAGCCCAGCTTTAAGGTGGACTTCGTACACGGTAATAAAACCGTCCTGAGGGCACAACGCCCTATCATACGAGCCCGAAATCACCATGGCTACAGAGTCAGGAATCCAGTATTTCTTCCGAATCTCCTCAAGCTTTCCGAGGGTTATGGTGGAGACAATTTCCCTTACTCCAGGCGCCATGAGAAACGAAGGGCAGAAGGAGCACAGATAGAAAAAGCTCCGGCAAAAGAAGAGCGAACGCCTTGACACTTGGAGAAGAAAATGGAAAGCAGGCGCAGAAATGGCAAGTTAGGGACGAAGAGGCCTTTAAATAGTTTTGAAAATTCAAAGGGCACACTGAGTACCCTCGCCACGCGTCGCTCGGCCATTTATCTCAAAGAGATCTTGGCCTTACCTTCCCAAGGCGCCTGTCAACGCGTATGTTCAGCATTTAATGCCTTGCAGGAGCCCAAACGGCGGCGCTGGAAGGGTCTCGGACTCAAAAGAAGTTCAGGGACAATTCTGCGCAAAGCTTGGAATCATATTTCCACTGAGGACTTACACGTAGCGCCACAATAGGCCTAAGCTTGAGCGCAGACGGACATGCTCTTGCCTCCTCAAAAACATCCTTTCTAAGCCACGACAACGTGTGCGGACAGACTATTGCAGAAAGAGGCTGACCTCCCGGGGGAGTGGCGACTTCATGCCAAAAGGTTGAGGACCTCGAACCCTTTGGTATAGGGGGTTATGTTAGATCTCAATATAAGGGCCCATAAAATTAGGCCCAAAGAAAGAGCCAAAGATAAAAGACCAAAGGGAAATCCGCGGACCAGAAGGATCGATCGGCCCAAGGGGCCCAAAAGCCCAAGCTAGCTCCGTACGCTAGACTCGCCTAACAAACCCAAGAAGTCTCCTTAATTAATAGGGACTTGAGGACACCGCAATGAACTAACGGTAACTATGGACGCCCGACAGCACAAGTCCGAGAACCCTGGCCCATAGATGTGCGGATCACGGGAAAAAGCCCGAGAGCCTTAAAAAGGTTCCACCACGCTACAAAATAGTATGAGAGATCAAGAAAGAACCCGAGACCCTTCACAAGAAGCCGAAGATTCTCAAAGGTCCTCGTAGGGCGATTAACATCCGAGAGCCCCATCCTCAAACGAGTCCGTGAGCTCACAAAGGGACAAGGCACGCCGCACAAGGACGAGGACCATTTCATCCATGGCCGAAAGTACCAGCTAAGCAACTTCGTTACTTTCCAAAGAACCTGCAGCCACTGCAAGACGTCGCCACCACAGAGCATGCCTAGTCAAATCCGGACTGACGTCTACGGCCTCCGTACCTGACACGCACAGGACCTACCAGCAGCATGCCTCCCTGCACACGCCATCATTTCTGATGTGAACAACATGGCAGGCGGACGGCCCTTCACGCGCCTGGCATGATCAACAGGACAGGTGGATAGCCTCTCGGCCACTCGCCAGCTGCCACGTGTCCTCTCTCCTACAGCACAAATTTGCCTATAAATACTCAAGCAGAGGCTCTTGCCTCAAGGACGGACTTTTGCTCCACAACTCTCAGGGACGGATTTTCTCTCCACAATCTTTGGTAACCACTTTAGGACCTTCTTCCTCTCTTTCGCACAATGAGGAACAAAGGAGACAAAGCATTCCAACGAGAGAACTTCTAAGGAAAGAAACACCAAAACAAGAGAAAAGAAAGGAATTCTTAACACTTGTACTTTGTAAGACTTTCATACATAGTGAAGCATTTCAACGGGTCCGGAACCTCGTGGTTTTTTCCTTCTCATTTCGAAGGAGGTTTTTCCACCTAAAATTCTTGTCCCAAATTTTTCATTCTCTACACCCGGAACACATTTGTGTTGCACGGACCCCCGCGATCCGAGACGCAACAAATGATATTTAGCACGAATTGATTGTTCTTTTGCTACTTAATTCCCGCACAAATGATAGCTTAGTTCGATTCTTGTTTTACGTGAAAAATGCCCAAATTACTCTCTTTCATTAGTTCAATAATTAAGCTTCAAATTCTATTTTAAATTTTTATACCAATATTAATTCAATTTTTGTACCAATTTCATGCTATGTCAAGAAAAAAAAAAACCTCTGCAAAATTCGCTGTATATTGGCAACATAATATATCCTCTTTATTTGTGTGTAGAGTTTTCCGGGCCATATTATACTTTCTAATACATTATTTGAAAAACGATCAATTACGCTTGAAAATTAACTAAGTATAGAATTGATATTAAAATAACAGTTAAGAATAAAATTTTAAAAAAATAAAATCGACAATATAATGGTAAAATTGGAGAGAAGGTTAAGCATAGAACTGATAATTCTTTTTTAATTTTTTTATTTCAACTGATTCCATCAAATACAACTTAGTTAAAAATGAGCAATAATTTGACACAGGATAGTTAGAGGTGCTGAAAGATATTTGTGCGTTGTCTCATTTATAAAACACACAAGAAAACGGGAACTAATAGATCCCCATTGAGTCCGTTTTTTATTACGATGAGCCTGTGACCAAAACAAAAGTAGCTTGACCTCTTTTTGACAAAGAGGTTCGGTTTACAAGCACCCTGCCTATTTTTTTCTTCTTCTTTATTTCGGTAATATTCATATATTTTAAATCAGATATTTTAGATTTAAATTAGTAAATATTATTAATTATAAATTAATCTATACGGTAAATCTTTTAAAATTAACATTACATATAGTTAGGATTAGACTAAATTTAAATGATCAAACGTATTATAAAAGTATAGTTTTTCAAATACAGGATTAGTAATTTAAACCCAACTAATTAATTCGATATTTAATTATCAGTTAGAAAAAAAGCCTATCAGTTACAAGAATTATACTCTTGGTTTTAACTTGGGCATGTTATTTAAACTAGAAAATATTAAAAGTTTAGAAAGTCTTACGTATTAAATTATACTATAATAATAATAATAATAATAATAATAGTAATAGTAATAGTAATAATATTGACAACAACACATGGGAGAGGGGGAGACATGCCCGGTTTCCAAAAACAAATCCTTCTCCTCTTCGTGTCCTAACTGCGCTCAGCCTCTTCATCCCATACG
>JAOVVI020018555.1:0-10331 GCA_028571085.2 Nepenthes alata
TTTTCAAGTCTAATGTTAACAAAGTCAATCTAATACGTCTGCCACGCTACTTAACATATCGTCTCACCTTTCATTCATGCCCAAGATTTGACATGATAGTTGAGAGTCATGCCCATAAGCCTTTCTCAGTTTTGACTCCAATAGCATTATTTGACTTTATTGGATAACACCTTAATTCTTTTAATAGTCTTAATATCACTTAGTCAAATATCAGATCCTTTGGCTCCACAACACCCGAGTCACTAACAACTCAGCTCTTTTGTAAGGATGCTAAGGCTTATGACCCTCGGTGAGCCCTCAACCTTATAGGGGTTCAGTTGTCTCGTCCAGACTCCAGTCTTTTCACGTAGTTTGTGCGTCCCATCTACCACCTTGGCATGTCGTACACCTCTGTCGTCTCCTCCATGCCTTCTACAGCTTCTTACGCAGGGATTCTAAGCCCATAGCTCTCCATCGATGGTGCTCTGACCCATTTTTCGTCGGGTATCTCAACGTTTTCGAAACCTATCAGATGAATTTGTCTGTATTTACTAATTGTGGTCTACCACAAATGACTTGTAAGATTTAGTTTAATGAAACTAATAAGAAATATGTTATTCTTTTATATATAGAGAGAGATGGGAATCGATACTTACAAGTAAACAGACTATTAGTAGCAAAGAAACCCTATCCTGACTGACTTTTGAATATCATACCAAGCCTAGACTAGAAAGGCAGAGGGGTGATTGTCAATTTAAAGTAGATTTGACTAAAATTAAATGGTTTGATTTTTTTAGTTTGGATGATTTAAAATTTTATATAATTTAATTAAAGTATACAAATATTATTATAATATATAATTATAAAATTAGACTCAATTAATTTTTTAGATTGGATACAATCATTAGTAAATGCAAATTTTTTTGAATTCCGTGCCGTTCTTAGAATTGCACCAATCATCATTACTGACTTCGAGCAATTTGATGTGCTGCACAACCTATAGGATATTGACACGCATTACTATCATGATGAGGCCGTCTATTTAAATTTTCATCTCTTTGGCATCATTCTGACTCAATGGGCCATGCTATAAATAGGCTCAAATCCTTCGTTTCCATACTTTCTGAGATCTTTCGTTCCTTACCCTCTCTTCAAAACCCTTTCGTCATCTTCTTCATCCTCTGAAACCCTTCATCTTCTCCAATAGCTATCGACGTGAATGACATCCAATAGGTCTTTCCATCCGCCGGCGTTGACTACCTCCGTACGCGGTATAAGATTCTCAGCTCATTGGTATATCTTTTGCCCAAAGTTGATGGTAGAGCCTCTTTTCCACCATAAGGATATATCACCGTCTACGAGATCCATTTGAAATGAGGTTTCCGGTATTCTTTGGCACCAGAGTTGTACAGAATAATGGCGGCCCTCCACATTTCGGTCGTCAAATTGCAGCCCAACGCAGTTGGGTATTTAGTTTCTTTATACATTTTTGCTCATATTTATGGCATGATTTTGAACACCAAGTCCATAAAGGTTATTCTTCATTTTCATCACGGAGCAGACCGAGTTTTGGTCTCTCCACATCTCGATTTTGTATTGAGTGAGAAAAACCCTGACTCAATGAAGAGATGGAAGGATCGGTTCTTCTATTTGGTGACTCTCTCTAGATGAGAGCTCTCCAACGAGTGGGGCTAAATGTCTACATTCTTTAATACTAAAAAAATGAAGCATGAGAAATAGTCAACTAAGGCACTGATAGATCTCCTTGAGGAAAAAGCTAGTTCCTTATATGAGAATAAAAAGAACCGATGGTTGCTGGCTGAGTCCCTAACTCAAGCCAAATGGTAGCCTGTACTGGAGGGATCGAATGTGCCTCCTACTCTGTCAGTTCATAATAGGAAGCTAAAGAGAAAGTAAAGGCCCCTCAAAATAAGCAAGTCATCCGCCCAAGCATCCGAGCGTAAAGAAGCCTCGACCGAGTCCTCCTCTGATGATGAAACCACTATTGATAAACTGCTAAGAAGAAAAAGGCCGTCAGCGAGTATGGACCCAACTGCTACTTCTTCTCTAGCCCAAATGTATGAGGTCGTTGGATCAAATGAAGGCTACAAGCCTTTGGAGTCTACAACTGATGTTGGAGCCAAAGACATTCCTATTTCTGCTCTAATGCTTGTTTTATTTGGGGTGCCGGCCAATCCCTGTTGAGGAGCCCCTACCCGATCTTTCTATCATCTTTGCCGAGAGTGCTTCCTGAATTAGAGAGACTCGGTTTGGGGAGGCCGAGGAGGTGCCTCAAATTGAGTCTCCAGAGACTAGAATCCTACAGGTGGTCGTCCTGAAACTTCATACTGAAGTTGCCGAGATACCTTCTCCCAAGCCCCCAGCATTTGAGGCCAGAGTCAAAGACAAGGCCGATGGACGAGTCGAAGTAGCAGATGTGCCTCTCTTGGAGGCCTTCATGTCCGAGGCTGAGCTGAAAGTAGCTTTTGAGGTCATAGTCGGAATATCTAGTTTCGAGCCCCCAGCACTTGAGGCCGAGGGGGATGTTTTTGCCGAAGGAGTCAGTGAGGTGGCTAAGGTGGCCGTTGCAGAGCCCTCGGAGCCCGAGGTCCCAGAGGTTTCCACAAGTGATGCTCCTTCAAGGAGCTTTCCTTTCTTTGAGGTATTAGCCAAATCTTTCGTCAATGCTTTGATTACTTTCTTCAAAGCTTCTAACTTGTTCTCTTTTTGTAATTGAAAGAACTAGCCCATCGTCTCGTCTTTGCTACCAACCGTCTGGCTCACGATTATATTGAGAAAGATAAGTTCTCAGCCTTGGAGGAGCGTGTTTCCTGTCTCAAACGTGAGCTGTCTGAGATGAAGTAGAAGTATGCCCTCCTTCACAACCAGAACTTCAAACTGGAGAGTGAGTTTCGGATGTCCATTGGTCCGAATGACATCAGGCAGGCGATGGAGCACAAGTATTGGGACAGTATCGGTCTCTACTGACACATCATCAAAATGGTGGCTCCTAGAATTCCAATTTTCATACTCCATCCTAGGAACGCCAGTGCTCATCATAGTTCAAATGTGTTATACCATCTCAGAGACGATGTGGACTCTTGGGAGCCTTTTTCGGAGATTTTATAGCCTCATCCTCCTCTGAAATAAATTTTTTTATCATTCTCGTATTTATACTTGTATCATTTTTTGTAATAAAATGAAAATTTTCATAACTATAGTGTCAATCCTTCTCTCTTTCTCTCTTTGTTATTTATACTTATATATATATATAAGTTAGCCGGACATTATGTCTTTAAAGGTCAAGCTCTTAATATTACTTAAGCCATCGCCTACACAAGACTTCTATTGCACGGACATGCCAAAGGGTGTTAGAACTCTAGTGTGTCTGACTTAAATTTTATAGATTATGGTCAATTGATGATACTATCTTCCTTTAATTTGAAGTATTTGCATTCATACTTTAAGGAAGTCTCCTAAATTTTTTAGTATTTGGCCTCATAAGGGACACTTAGTTCTATGACCAAGTTTTATAGTTTGACCTCGTTAAGGCTGCTCAATAATATGACCGAGTTTTATTGACCACTAAGTGTGGCTTGAGAAGCAGGTGAATGGATCTCGCCTGATTTAGGGGCAGCCTATGTTATACAATGTTATGAAATAACAAACAGGTACTCACATGAACAATAAATAAATATTTTATAAATAAAATATAATAAAGTTTATAAGCATTTCAGATAATACAAACTAGTCTTATCTAGTCAGATGTACATTCATTGATAGTATTTTTTGAAGTGAGAGGCATTCAAAATCTAAGGGACAAGTTTGTTATTCTAGATGTGTAACTTATGCACCCCGTTACGGAGAATGGTTGAGACTAGGAATGACTCCTCCCAATTAAATAAAAGCTTATTTCAATCGATATTATTGCCGGTGGCTTCAATATTTCGTAGCACTAAATCTCGTATTTCAAATTGGTGTGCTCTCACCTTCTTGTTATAATTTCTTACAACCCATAGTTGATAAGTCGTCTATAGTAGTTCCATATCCCGAATTCTTCAAGTAGGTTAAGGTTTTTCTGAAGCCTTTGTGAGTTTTTGAGCGAACCAAAACATTTGACTCAAAGATTGGGCAGTCTGACTTCTATTGGTATAATAGTATCAGTCCCATAGTATAGACTAAAGAGTGTCTCTCGGGTCGGCTCTAAAGACATCATCCTATGCGACCACAATGCGGATGGTAGCTCATCTACCCATGAGCCCCCAACACTTTCAAGCTTAGTTTTCAGACCATACGGTAGTGTCTAGTGGGTGACCTCTACTTGTCCGTTGGTTTACGAGTAGGCAACGGAGGTGTGAACCAATATTATCTTTAAATTATCACAATACTTTATAACATCTTGCTAGTGAATTGGATCCCATTATCGATCACTATAACTTTAAAAATATCAAATTTACACACGATACTCTGTCAAATGAACTCAGTTATATTCTACTCAATGATCTAAGCCAGTAGAACGACCTCGACCCACTTCATAAAATAGTCAATCCCGACGACCATGAACTTCTTCTATCCAGACGCAACTAGATGGGGTTCAAGAATATCGATCCCCAATTGTTCAAATGGCCAAGGCAACTGCAGAGCTCGGAGCTCTGTATGTGGCTGATAGTGAGATTCCCACGAATTTGACAATTCTTACATTTTCGTACGAAGTCATAGCGTCATACTTCATGGTGGGCTAGTAGTAACCTTATCTCATGAGTTTGAAAGTAAGGTCCTTGCCCCTAATATGGCACTCACAAATTTTGAGGTGTACTTCTCCATGCACATAGTCGGCCTCTTCCAGCATGAGACACCGTAAGTATGGGACGGAGTACCCACATCGGTATAACTTTTCATTTATAATAATATACTAACCTACTATCTTTTTCATGCACTTGGCCTCATCTAAATTCTCTTGTAACAAGTCGTCAAACAAGTATCTCACGTTAGGAGTCATCCAACTGTCAGTATCGGCTATCTGCATTATCTCTAGCTTGGGGTCGTTTATGTTAGGAATTTTGAGGACTTCACGCATCTCTCTTGCGTATTGCTCACGGTCCTCAATTACTACAGCCCTTACTAGACGGTCAGTTTTTCCGTTCTCTTCTCTTGGAATGTCGATCACTCCACATTATCAAATATCGAGGTCAAACCTCAAACTTTGAAGAGATTCTTGGAAAGCTACAGGTTGGAAGCTTTAAAATTTCCTCAGACCTGACTGACAACTAGTTCCGAATCACTGTAGATGATTAGATTTGTGGCCGAGTATTCTTTGGCCAACCTGAGTCCAACAAGTAACGCCTCGTACTCAACGACATTATTGGTCATCGAAAATGCGAGGGTCATTGAATACTTAATTTCTAACCCATTAAGAGTTCTCAGGACCATACTGGCACCACTACCTATTTGCATTAAGGATCCGTCCACATGTAAGGTCCATGCAGGTGTATTTTACTGACCATCGATTTCTTCGAGATCGAGGGTTTCTAGAGTTGGGGTCGTAATTTTAACAACAAAATCTGTTAGGGCCTAACCTTTTAGGACCGGCCTCGATCAAAACACCACGTTGAACTCACCGAACTCAATAGCCAACTCGACCAATCGTCCTCACATATCCAACCTCTATAAAATTATTTTTAGCAGTTGGTCTATCAGGACAATAATTTTGTGTGCCTGAAAATAAGGTTGGAGCTTTCGGGCAGAATATGCAAGTGCTAGAGCAATCCTTTCTACGTGGGAGTAAAAAAGTCTCTGGGTCGGTCAAGGTCTTGCTGACATAATATACAAGCTATTGATTGTAGAATTGTTATCGAATCAAGATCGAGCTCAAGGCAGTGTCAGACACTACAACGTACAAATGCAGCTCCTCGTCTTCTTGATGAGAAGTCAAAAACGGTGGGTTCAAGAGATACTCTTTGCGCTCTCAAAATGTAACTTTGCAGTCGGTCATCCATTGGAAGCCGATGGCTTTTGTTCCTCTCAAAACTTTGAAGAATGGCAAATACCTCTCCATTAACTTAGCCAAGAAACGGGAGAGCGCTACCAACCTCCCAATGAGTTTCTAGACTTCTTTTACCATCCGAAGTGGGTTCATATAGATGATAGCCTTATTTTTTCGGGTTTGTTTTAATCCATCGATGTGAGACTATGAAACCCAAAAACGTTTTTGAAATCACTCCGAGCGTACACTTTGTCGGATTGAGCTTCATTTAGTGCGTTCGGAGGACATTGAACGCCTCATCCAATCGCAAACATGGTCATCAGTCGTTCTTCTCTTGATTAGCATGTTGTCCACATATGCTTCCATATTTTGTCCGATCTAGGCCTCGAGCATTTTGTTGACGAGTCGCTAGTAAGTGGCACCAGTATTCTTCAATCCGAAGGATATAACTCTATAACAATATATCCCTTAATCGATCATAAGTGACGTGTGTTCCTCATCCCTTGGGCTCATCTGGATCTTACTGTAACCCGAATATACATCCATGAAACACAACAATTCGTGTCCAGACATTGAGTCTATGAGCAAATCATTCCTCAGTAATGGAAAGTTACCCTTCGAACATACTTTGTTGATGACGGTGAAATCAACGCACATCTTTCACTTCTCGTTACTCTTCTTGACCAGGACTGTAATATCTTAAATCCCCATTTGAATTATTTTAATATTTATTATGATTTTGGGTATTTTGAACGTTGTGAAATAAAATAAAATATTATAAAAATTTAAAAAATGATCAAAAAATGCGGAGTGACGCATGAGGTGTACTAGTATTATCGTCCAAATACCGATTGGATTTTAGAATGAAAGAAAATGTGAAATAAAATACATACATATATATATATATGTATATAATAAAATAAGAAAGAGGGAAAAGTGGATCGGGGAGAGAGAAAAGGAAAGAGAAGAGGAAGAGAAGGGAGAAAGGAAGAGAGAGGAGAGTTTTGGCGGGCAGAGGAGGAGGAGGAGAAGAGAAAAGGAGGAGAAGGGAGAGGAGATTGGCGCGTGGGTGGCTGGCGGTGGCGAGCAGAGGTAGTGGCGTGCGGTGTCGGTGGCAACGGCAGCCTCGAGAGAAGGTGGCGGTGGCGGCTCACCGGTGAGGCAGCGACTGTTGCAAGCAAGGCAGCACGGCAGTGGCTCGCGCAACAAGGGGCGGTGCAAAGGACAGAGAAGGGACGGGCGTCTGGCAAAGAGAGAAAGGCCCGATTCTGATGCTTTGGAATATCCTTTCTTCAAATCTGCGGAATATAAAGTTGAGATAATTATCTCTAGCCTTATCCTTGGTCTGATTTCATGTTTGATAATTTTTAGCTACTATTTAGAGATTTTACTAACATATATGTTATTTTTATACACCCAAATCTACTTATTTAGTACATGCATGTATATTTTACTGATTGTGCGGTAATTTTACACTGATATTTATTATTTAGAGAATTTTTAGACACCCGGACAGTATATATGTATATTTATGTATCCGTATGTTGTGAAACCATGAACCAGGTCGTGCATCAGTCCACATGCATGCTGTCGGGGGTGGGGTGACTACGGGATCATGACAGTTCAAGACCCGAGGGACCATTATATTTGATCTAAGGTATGAAATATTTGGTACCGCTCCCGACGGAGACGTATATGATATGTTGTCTCACTTCCGCCGGCAGGAAGGTTGAGACGTTTAGTAACTGACCTACCCCACTATATATTTTAAATGAGAACCATCGTATGGAATTAACGAAATAATATATTTGGATATCCTAATATATAATTAAAATTTAAAATTACACCCAAAATTACGGATGATAAAACATAATGAGCGAGTTCCTAATCTATGGGAGATAGAGTATATGGATGGCCTTAAACTGTTGGCCTAAATCGTAGTCGAGCCTTGAGCCGTTAGCTTAAATCGCAGCTGATATAGCCGTAGTTATCGATCGATGGTAACCCTTCCTCAAGTTGGTATTATTTATCTTTGGTTTTCTAATTTCGTGCATACTTTATATTTTTGCATGTAAATGTGTGGACTATAATTTGAGGTACGTCGTTTGGCCCATGAATGGATGATAGGAATGTCTCATACATATTGATGTGTTAAGCCCTGGAACATATTTTATATTTATTTATTTTGGTTCTGATTTCTTTGAATTTAGCATATGATATAAGAAATTTAGATTCGGACGATAATTTAGTTCGAGACATCTCCTCGATTTTTAAGAATTTCACGGATATTATGTTTTATTTTACGTTATTGTTATATAATATCCATTCCTCTAATTTGTGCACTGTTTTATACGATGATAGTAATTATTGAGCCATCGATTCACGTTTTTATATTTTATCCCATCAGACTAGTGGTATGGATACGTTTGTAGGAATTCGAATGTAATCTAGCACGGATACCTCTTTCTGTGTGTTGAAATATTTATATTAGTTATGTTTTTCATCTCGCTGGTGTGTTATGGTTATTGTTTATGGCTGGATGAGGGCCTTGGCTCATGTATGGGAAATATTATAGTTGTTGTATACCTCCCTAGTGATATTTGAATAGTAGGACGTATATTATGTTTGTTCGGATTTATATCCAATAAGGTTTTGTATGGATTTTGTTATCTTGGGTCCTATATTTGTATGGACTGTCACACCCAAGTTAAATTTTTATAGTTTATAGAATATATTATTATTAATTTTATTTTTGACCTACGTATATTATATTCTTGGGTCATGACAATGACCATGTTAGATAACCAATCTGAATATTAGACCTCTCTGATGAATCCAATATCGAGCAATTTATTCACTTCCTCGTGGATAGCAACTAATTTTTCAACCGAATAATTCCTTCATTTCTATCAAACAGGCTTATGATCGTGATCTAATCCCAACTTATGGACCATTACTCCAATCGGTATTCTAGGCATGCCACTAGATATCCAAGCAAAAATGTCAAAATTCTATCAGAGAAAACTTGTAAGTTGGCTTCGAAGAGGTTTTGGCAGAAAGCTTCCTATCGGAATGTATTTTTTTAGATTACTGGGGTCTAAAGGAATCCAATATATAGATTCTCCAAACTGGGCTTATAACAAAGTGGTCTCATCTTAGAAATCGTGGTCCTCTATTGGTTGACCAGGGGGTGTTTGAGTGATTTAGGATAAATAACATATCTGCCCAGTCATCTAGTCATCAAGGACCTCCCCTACACCGTGCAATGTAAAAAATTTTATTTTTAAATGCGGGATCAAAATTACTACTCTAAAAGCCGTCAAATAGGAATATTCGACGACAGCATTGTAGACCGAGGGAAGGTCTAATACCAAGAAAGAATCTTGAGGATGTCCTTGGATATGTGCCTAGTGTAACTTCATATTGGACGACCCTCTGAATAGGTACTGGCTCATTGTTCACTCCATCTAGGGGTCCCTCAGTGAGTTTCGTCTGACTTCTTTTTATTCACAATTTAAAATAAGTATCAAGATAACGTAAATTTCTTAAACTTTCATTATCAATAAACATTCGTTTTAACTGATAGTCTACATTACTATTAGAGACGAGTGCAGATATAACCAAAGGATCAGAATGTGAGAAAACTATATGAGTCATATCTTCATTATTAAAACTACTGACATCATTCATAATTCCTACCCTTGACTTTTGTGGCCGACGGCGATCCTTGAGTGATCCAGGGTGTCATCCCGTGCTAGTTGTATCGTAATCATGTTTATGACCCCTACATCCCCACTCACTTTTTTGGCTACTCGGCTTCATCTCCGTCTGCTCCTCCGACGGTCTGTCTGGGTCTTTATAGAAAACGGGTAGGATATTCTTTCCAGATCAACTCTTCAATCTCCTTCTGCAGCGTTCGACAGTCTTTAGTACTATGGCCTTCGCACCGATAGTAATAACAATACTTTGATTGATCACATCTATCTAAATTCTTCAATACCTTCGGCCATTTAAAATATTTTTCATCCCAAATTTATATCAGAATATTGGTGCGGTAGTCATTCAAAGGAGTCAAGTTCAGAGACCTGAACTCCCTTCATGTTGTCGACTCGAACTTCTACTACTTCCTCTGTCCTTGGGAGCCCATGTAATCCCCATTCTTCCTCTGTCCATCCACCGTCCTCTAACAAAAATAATCAACACAATTCGACCGTTTCGCCTCATTGGCCTCTTCGGCCATTACGTAGGCTCAAGTAATGGTCTCGACCTCTCTAAAAGTCTGCGAGTCCTTGTGAGCCAAATGTTTGAAGAAGTCCCCAAGTTTTAAAACTGATATGAAAGCACTTAGTTTCACCTCATCAGTGAACTT
>JAOVVI020018556.1:0-10330 GCA_028571085.2 Nepenthes alata
ATTTGTTTATTCCATTTTATTCTGTTTCTACATAATCAATAAGCATACTATTCTTGCCATCATGACCCAAACAAGATATAATAAGTGACACATTAGCTCACAAAAGTATTGCCTGAAAACATATGAAAAACTGCATACAGATATCATGCATGCTAAACTTTAAAAAAATCCTAGAATTCTTACATGAGAATATTGCTTATCGTCATACTTAACAAATACCAGTTGCAGTTTTGAATGGAAAGCAGTTACTGTTCTCATGGGAGTGGCAAAAGACACAAACGACATAGATAAAACCATATACTATGAGTCCAGTATACTGAACCATAGAGATATTCCTATTAACATAGCTATCAACATCTTTCATAGAGATTTTTCACTGTCAAACAGAGTCGAATAGATTGACCAGGTTAAAATAAAAGCCGTAGGATGGCCAGGTCAGAATCACTAGGATTAATCAACTGAATTGCAAAGCTAGGATGGAACACATAATATCACCAAATATTTAAAGCTAAATTCATCCTTCTCATTGAACCAAACACTATAATCCACAGCCAAGACCTTGCAACTTTTCACACAACTTAAGCAGCATAAAAAAGTGCAAGATTTCACTATCAATATAATGAAACATTCCAAAGTGCCAGGCTTCATTTACTGGGGGAGTTAGGCGTCTACATTAATTCAAATTTTAACTTTGTTTAGGTCAGAAACAAACTTTTACCACAACTTAAATATCAAGAGAACCCTTATTTGAAAAGTCTGGTAAGTGAGGCGTTCTATGGAGAACAACAAAGGAGCATACCAAAAGTGCAAGGCTTCATTTACCTGAGTAGTTAGATGTTTTGCATGTTGACTCAAAATTCAACTTTGTTCAAGTCAGAAATCAATAGGTTAGAATTTCCAAGCAAATTTTAATGTAGAGGAGGTCCATGGCCCAGAGCCAAGAAGAGTTCACTCACCTTTTCAGAGACCAAGGAGAACACTATTCTAGGTGAGCAAACACAAAACAATGAAACAAAACTAAAGCAATTAAGAAACCCAAGAAGATATATCTAATAATGCTTCAAAAGAAATATCCAATAAATTTCGGCAGAGCAAGAAAGACAGTCAAGCTTGAGCAAGAAGCAAAAACTGCTCTTGGTAAACTACCAGTTGTTTATATAGGGCACCAAGGTACAATCAATGGAGAGGACAAAGACACTCCATCAATGATGATGAGGCTACTAATGAAACCAGCTAGTTCATGAGTTAAAAAATGCCTGAAGTAAGTAAAACAAGGTTCCTTTCAACCATGAAAATGATGAAACCAGAACTGCACTAAAGTCTAACAACATCAGTTTCGAGGGGAAGCCAATAAAAGTTTTAGTTCAAGCTTTTCATACATTTTCTTTTTCTTTATAAAAATCACATTAAAAATTCTGCCTGTCTTTACAATTAGTGGATATAAGTGGGCTATTGGTTCTTCGAGGATCACATGTAGTCCAGCTGAGGCTGAGATTCTTATTAAAAAAGTAACACTAAAAGGAACCACATGCAAGGAGAGGGACCAAAACATGGAGCTGCCGATAGGTTTTCATGGGATGCAGTTCCAAGATTTTTGGGGCAATCCACGAGAGGGAACTGAAGTGCTTGCAATTATAAGGAGACTCATTCAATCCACAATAAAGAACGGAATACAGCAGGTTTTACTCTTTGGGTTTTCTGGGAATTACTATACCAGTCGTATTTCTTAGTTATTACTGAGTAAATGATCTATTTTGTGGATTTCAGTTAAAGTGTATTGTTGTACATGGCAATCACCTCTGTCGGTGTCTTTTTCAATGTTCATTTTAAAGATCCAAATAGGAGAAAACCAAAGGAATGGTCTTGAAGATTTGTAGCATGCCCAAGGGGGCCATGAAATAGTGCATCTATTGGACTGTCAATTTGACTGTTCATTGCTGAATTTAATTTCTGTTGAATATAGAGAAAGGAGAGAAATGGAGAAAAAAACTTAGTTCTCAATAAGTCCTAAATACTCATATTTATAGAATTATAAAGGTAAAATTATAATATTATCTTTTATCCTAATAACACTCCTCCTCAAGTACTAAATCTTTTATCATAAGTGCCAAACTTATTACAAATGTATTCAATTCTAGGACCACTCAAATACTTAGTGAATAAATCAAAAAATTGATCGCTTCAACTAACATATGAGATGGCTATCTCCTTTGTCACATCAACTTGCACATCGCTAGTGCCATCGAGCAGTACTTAGATTCTACACTAGAGCAAAATATCCATTCTATTTTTTTACTTTTTTAGGATATTTAATTTCCACATATGAATACACAATACCTGAAAGTAAAACGATGGTCAGCTGAAAAGCCTAAAAAACTTGTAATGCCAAAATGCCATTTATTTTCATAGAGTAACCTTTTATCACAAGCTTATTCAAAGTATCAAAAAATATGCATGACAGTTCCCAAATGACTTTTTCGTTGAGAGTTTAAGAAGTAATTCACTGTACTTACTGCAAAGGACATATCTAAGTGAGTTACTGTGAGTTGGTTAAGTTAGCAAACCAATCTTTTATATTGTCCTGAGTCTAATATCAATTTTCTTTCATCAGGTGGCAGCATCATATTGGAATCCATTGGTGAGTCACATAGTTAAGAGCCTAGAATACTTGCTTCATTCAAGGTATTACAAGCATACTTGTGTTGAGAAATAAAAACCCTTGTTTCAATCTTGATACTTCAATTCCTACAAAGTACCTAAATAGTCCCAAATATTTTTGTCTGAAATTGTTTTTTTTAAGAAAAGTTTTTAATTCTTTTATACTTTTCACATCATTTCCAATGATAATTATATCATCCGCATAGACAATAAGTCATATATATGTTCTCCCGTCAATGAACGTTGATAAAAAACTAAATGGTCAATACCACACTATTTCAATCTAAATTGTAAAACAGCCATATTAAATTGACTAAACCTTACCCAAGGAGGTTGCTTTAAGTCATACAAAGACTTCTTAAGGAAACAAACATTGTCAGACCCCCCCCAAATAACAAACCTTAATGGTTGTTCCATATGAACTTCCTCTTACAAATCACCATTCGAAAAGATATTTTTCATATCCAATTGATGCAAGGGCCAACAATACATGGCAGCAAATATACAAAAGATACAAACAAAAGACATCTTAACAACCGAAGAAAAGGTATCACCATAATCAATCCCATGAACTTTGTATATCCCTTGGCCACCAGGTAAGCTTTAAGGTGATTAATAGTTCCACAAAAGAAAGCTTCACGGGGTAGATCCATTCACAAACTATGGTGGACTTTCCAGAAGGAAGAGAAACTAAGCTCCATATACCATTAGTGTGCAAAGAAGACATTTCATCGAGCATAGTAGTACGCTGTCCGAAATGTGTAAGGGTTTTACTAATAGATTTTGGTAGAGAGACACAAAAAGAAACATAAAATGACGAAAACATGGGTTACAAGAAATTATAGGAGACAACATAGGAAATAGGATGTGAAGTTGTACAATGATGAGTACCCTCACATTGTACAATCAGAAGGTCCAAATTAGATGGTATATTGGTGATGGCTCTCAAGAAAGCGAGGTGATCAGTTCCAGCATGCCTGCGTAGGAAGGTGAGCGCATCGTTCATATACATGGACATTTGGTTTATTCAATCGGGAGGAGCTCTCTATAGGTTTGGACTTAGATGTACCTTCAAGAGTAGCAGATGAGATAGGAAACCAGGAGGAGATAGAAGGATGGGGAGAGGAAGAGCCTCAGCCACATAATCAAAAGAATGTGAAGGAGAAGTATAGTAGGGAACATACTCAAAGAATACCACATCTGCACAGACAGAAATTTATGTAACCGAGGAATATAATATCGATACTCCTCTTGGTATCTAGCATACCCAAGGAAAACACATTTAAAAGAATGTGGATCTAATTTGTTATGACCAGGAGAGATTATGCGCATTCAAAGACACATGAAGATGGCAAGTAGAAAGAATCACGGGGGAAAAGAATAGAAAACAAAATTTGGTCATGGAGCATAGATGAAGCCATGCAATCAATTAGATAACAAGTAGTAAAGACCACATCAATCCAAAATGTCAAAGAGGTATGCATATGGAGTAATATATGAGTAGCTTTGATAAGGTGTCCATTCTTTTTCTCGATCACCCCATTTTGGTTTGGAGTGTAAGAGCAACAAGACTGGTGAATGATACCTTGAATAGTCATGAAGAAACAAAACAGGGCAGAAAAATAATCTTTTGCATTATCACTGCGTAATATTAAAACGAAAACACTATACTGTATGCAAATCTCAACATAGAAAGAGGAAAAAATTGAAAACACTTTGGAACTATCTTTCATTAAGTATAACTACACCATTTAAGAATAATCATCAATAAATGTGACAAAATAACGATAACCAGCCTTGGAAAGAACATGAGTAGGATTTTAAACATTACAACGGGTTGGCATGAAGGGATAGAAACCCGTTTATTAACACAATTCACAAAAAGACTATGACAATACTTTCTTAATTGATATAAAACTTTATAAATATAACTAATACTTGTAATCATCTTCTTCAATGAAGGTAGAGAAGGATGACCAAGACGACTATATATTTGCTTGGGTGTGGGTGAAAAGGTACAAGTTGTACATCAATGTTTAAGTAGTGCAAGCCCTGGAATTCATATTAATCTTCATGCATGTCCTTAGATCTTAAACAATAATAGAATCACAAGAAGTTACAGAGCAGTTAAGTAATTTGTTTAATTTGCTAACAATAGTAGGTTAAATGAATGTTTGAGGAGATATAAACTAGATTGTAAAGAGATCAAAGAAGTTGGACAAACAAAACCAATCCTACTTACAAAGATAAAAGAGTCGTTTGTAAGCATGTCATTCGGTAAGGTACCTGAGTAACATATAAAAAAAATAATTGACATTACCATTCATGTGATTGGTGGCATCGGAGTCAATCACCCATGGGCTACGATATATTACTCTGCGATAAACATGCCACCGAGGGTCCATGAATTGTCTAGACATGTGAGGTAGTGAGCAACACAACTAAATGAGTAGATTGCTGTGCAGTTTGAAATTGTATAAACTTGGTATACTTCTTATCGGAAACATAAATAGGTGTAGATAATGGTGGCCAGGGTGGAGAGATGATTTTCATAGTATCAAGTTTGGCTGCATTTGCTAAACGAAGTGGCTGACTATATAGTACCCAACAAGTGTTCCATACATGGCCTAACTTATCACAAAAAGAATATCGAGTGGCATGATCACCATTTCCCTTACCACGAAATCATCCTCCATCACCTTGGCATCTACTGCATCCTCCCTAAAAGCTAATCTTATTGCGACCACCGGAATGTGGCACAAGAGTTGAACGGTCGATAGATGATTTTACTGCATTAGAATGAGAACTAACACGCATAATACAAGAGAATGCCTTGGCAAGGATAGAAAGCATGGGACTACACCAAATTTGGGCACAGATGGACTTATACTCGAAACGAAGAGCTCAAAGCATGTGAATGATAAATAGTTGCTCACATTATGTCTACAAGGTGCAAATGTTTGTGCTTGATAGAAAGATCTCATTAGACTCAGCAGTCCATCGTTTAACTAGTCCAAATATCCCGCCAAGCCACAATCATTTAGTTGTAACCAACTTAAATCATTAACCACATTATAAATATGGATGACATCACTAGTATACATATCTCGAACGATGGACCATATAGATTACACGATCGATACACCCGAAACAGATTGTGCAATTCATTATCAATATACCACCACAACAAACTCAACAGTTAGCTATCAACATGCTTCCACAACTGACTATTAGTATAACACAAGCCATCGACAAGTTCAGCAAATAGGTGATCTTCTAAACCTTAACCAATAAACTAGATCTCAATGGCAATTGCCCCATGTGGATAGTTCAAGCCATTTAGTTTGGTTGTGGTAGTAGTCAGAGTGCTCGAAAAACTAGGAATGGAAATTGATGATGTCATATCACAATCGTGGTATCAACAGAAGATCTAGAACAACAGGCATAAGAACACGATCGAAAGAGAATACCCACAACATAGAATGAATAATATATGCGTGATTTCTTGTATCCTTAAATATTATAGAACAGCCAATACATGAGTGTATGAGAAAATGTTATGAAGAACATCATAGAGATAAAAAGCAAACCAGTCACCCAATAGTTGGAAAAATAGAACTGTGGCAGTGGGTGTAAATCACATGCCAGCCTTCAAGCTATGCCTGGGACATGTGTCTATGGGCGGCAGCATGTGGTGGCACATGCAGTGGTGAGGATGGTGGCCTCAGTCTTCAATGTGACTTCTCAAGGCAACCACCATGGTACAAATAATTCTTTAATTAACTTCACGGTTTGTTGTAGATCTAAGAAACGAGAGAAAGGGGATACGTGCCAAAAGGGAAGCGGTATGTGGCAGCCCAAGCAATGACACGTGCAACAGTGCAGAGGTTCAGCTTCCAGGCTTTGGTGCAGCTCTCCAAGTTGACCACCGTGGTATTATTAGTTTTTCAATTAGATTTGTGGTTTGTTATAGATCTAAGAAAATAAGGAAGAGAACGAATGGAGCCTTTGTGATTTGGGGCTTATGAGGAATGAGTGAGGATTTTGGGATACTGGGCATGTTCGACTATGCAGAAGAGGTTGAGGCTAAGAGATGATGGTGCAGGGGCAGCGGCGAGCAGCGGTGGTGTTGCTCAAGTTTTCGGAACCCTAGTTCTAATACCATGTTGAATATAGAGAAGAGAGAAATGGAGAAAAATGCTTAGTCCTCAATGAGTAATAAATACCCATATTTATAGAATTATATAGGAATAATTATAATATTATCCTTTACCTTAATAACAATTTCATCAAATAAAGAGTACAACAAATCAGAACTTCACAAAATTCCTGAATGAAAAATGACTTCTCCTGTCATTTATATGCAGAATGTTCAAACAAATTAGAGCACAATATGTGGGAATGAAATATCACATCTTTGTGCATTCTATAATTACTACATAAACTAGAATGCGAGGTTCTGTGGCTTAGTTTAGTTGGATAAAAAATGATTCCATTGAAGCAAATTCCTCGGATAATATTTTGTCCAAAAATGATTTCTATGGTTTGGTTTAAATTTTTTAAATTATTGAAAATCTCAAACAATTGTAAATAAAAAGAAAAATAAGTATTACATTACATCTCTCAACTAAAGATAAACACAAAAATGGCGTTAACTTGTGCTTTGAGCTATACTTTAACTAATATATATTACACAATATTTCAAAGGGAATGACTATAAACTAGAATAAATTGGTGTAAGAACAACTTCTATAATTCAATAATTAATTTTTATGCTATGTTCAATAGTAAATGCTTATACATTGACAGAAAATAACTTTTATCAGTGTACAAAGAAAATCATTCACCTTCATATAGAGTAAAATAATTTCCTTTAGCAAAAAGTTTTCTTGCTAACTAAACACAAGAAAATTATTTCCAGAAAGAAAACAATTTCATAGAAAACATTTCCAGCTAATCAAATGCGGCTGACTAGCATCATTGTGTCCTCAAGCCCACATTGAAAGAGTTTCATAGCAACAACAATACCAAAATACAAACACAGGGCCTTAAGTTGAAGCCAATGCATAAATGTGGGCGTGGCCAACTGATGAAGGCATTCACTGTTGATTGTTATCCTGATTCCTTATTTTCAAGTTGATTATGGATGTTCCTTAACAAATTATTATAAGAATGTCATTATCCCAAGGAAGCAGGGAAAATTGTCTAAAGCAGTTAAATAAAAGTCTGTGACATATTAGGGTTGATGAAAGCTTTTACTTTTACTTCAAAACATTTATTCTAGAACCGAATCTCTCAGATGGGTAACTCAGATTGATGTTTTGTTTGAAAAAATATACTTAATCTTAGATGTCAATCATTAGGGTCACAACTAACCAAGCAAAGTTTCTGCTAAAGGTGACACCTACCCCAAAACACACACGCACACAAGGTAAGATAATTGAAAGTGTAAAAATTCAATCTTTTTGCACATCCTTATACAAAAACAGAGCCACGACAATAATCCGATATCTTGTCCTGAAGAGTAATCATCAACAGTACTTAGTTTTGTATACAAGCAACAGGATAAAAGAGATAAATCAACCAATAAATGCCAGAAATCAAGCTATAAGTGAGACACAAGCCATCTACTTTAATTGACCCCCATCCCCCCCCCCCATATTTGTAAAGGATGATATGGAAGACAGATTTTGATCAAGCCCTCGAACCAACAATTCTGGTAAAATTTCCACTAAACAAGTCAAGTTCATGAAAGCGTGAAGTGACTGCTTTCTCTGCCCCCTTCTTAGTTATTAACGGTAGGCACAACATTTTTTATCATTCCCCACTATTGTTCTTCCTACATCCACCATAAAATGGACCATCCTCCCAAAATAGCAGATTCAGGAGAATATAAGATCAAGGGAAAACTCCTAGGAAAATATTGTTTTTGGAGTATCAACACCGAATCCAAGCACAAGGGAATTCCATTGCCGTAAATAGGATTCCAATTCCTAAGTCTGATTCAGCCGAGCCAAAGAGCCCCTTATAAACGACCCCCGAATAACCCCAACAAACCCCCAGCGTCCACATTTGGCGGTACACATATTGAATGAGTGAAATAAATCTTCAGACCCTCACACGAAACCTCCCCCTCATCCCCCACACCCCAAAAAAAAAAAAGAAAAGAGAAGGAAAAGAAAATAATCCCAAACAAAATGAGTCAAATCCTACATCTCCACATAAGTCTAATTCCCAATCCCTTGCTACCAAACACAGGATTATTACGTCACCATATCCTACCTCAGCTTCCCCTAGTTGAAGCAAAATTATCCAAATTGGCATACAAAAAGCAACAAATTCCCTAAATCGATTCAAATCCAAAGCAAACAGTACACGAGAACAATACATATATTTCAACCGAAAAATCAAGATCAATAGAAATTTCGCCGGGAAAGATGGTAAAATTGGGGAGACCACATACTGAAGCCATCGGAGACGAGGAAATTGAAGGTATGGCCATCGCAGTTGTAAGTGAACTTATTGTTGGTAGCAGGAAGTTTCTGGAGGCACTGAGAGGCGATGCTGGTGAAATTTCCCGTGAATTCCGTGTACTCTGCTAGTATCACAGTTCCTCTTGCCACGAAACTGTAGATCAGATTTTGCTGCCCCATGTAATCGTTCAGATCCCTCGGATTTCAGACTGAAATGAAAGATTTGGGGATGAAATGGAGCAGAGAGGGAGACGGAGAGAGAGAGAGAGAGCCGAGGAAACCCTGTCTGCGCGTTGGGAGCGTATGAAGGTATTCGTTTTAAGAATAAAATTTATTTCATTTATTTTATTTTAGTGCGGCACAATCGTATATACATTTATATATATATTTTTTAAACATTAAACTAATTATTTTATTATAATTTTTTCAAAGAAAAATCTTTATACACTACAAATACGATTACATCTCGCCTGTTTGATTATACTTAAATTCAAATAATTAACAAATTAAATTTGAACTTACTTGGTCAATTCTAATTTAAAAGATAAAAATACTTAATTTGAATAATATGTATATTATTTGATACTTTATTATAATATACTAGAATTAACATCAAATAAGATTAACCATTTAAATTCATAAATAAAATTATTAATCAATATTTTGAAATAAAATTAATTTATAATGATATCAAGACCCCTAATATTAATATTTTTTAATACCGTAATAATATATTAATGTATAGTCATATCAGCAATATATTATCTGATATTTTTACATGAGCTTATAAATTTTAATATATTCAATATCAATATTTATTATCCAATACAGTCAATATTGATACTGCAATTTCATCCATACTAAGATCTATTATCAAAATGAGCTTATCTATGCTTGGTTGAAAAACAGGCCATAATACTGAATATTAAGAAATTATTCTTATAAATAAAAAAAACCCCTTAAAATGAGTGTATTTCTCAATCATATTAAAAATAAAAAATACTACTTATATATATATATATATATATCAATCTCCCAGGCATATAATAACAACAACAACAATAATAATAATAATAAACTCAATAGAGTATTTTTCTTAGTTCCTCCAGTAAGAAGAGGAAAAAATGGATCACTTCAGTCGTGTCTCTTGCTTTCAGTTTCATAATTTCCAAGCTCAGCTGCACCCGCTGCAGGTGGTG
>JAOVVI020018557.1:0-10330 GCA_028571085.2 Nepenthes alata
CATAGTGCGAGGCTCTCTATTCTTGGTGACCTATCCTTTTCTGCTAGTGGCAAGCTTGGCAGGGTGCGGGGCCCTCCCTATCAATAACGCCCAACTCAACCGCTCTCCTTTTTGGCAAGCAGAGCACATGCGCTCTCGTCAATGACGTCCGGCAATTTCCTTACGAATCGGTGCTGAACAGAGCACAACGTTCACCATTCACGGCGCACAGCTGTAGTATTCTCAAATCAAGGAGGATGACGCCCCCAACAGGGCGCCTCTTACTCCCTATGTTCCCAACTAGAACAGAGCCTGGATTCTCTCTCTCTAATGGCGACCGGCACATTCATTGAGGCTTCCCCAAAAATGGAGCCCAAAGACTCTCAGCAAAACGGAATACGAGGCCGAATCCCCATCTTAGCTCAGCTATCGTTCACATCACACCAACAGGAAGCTCCCAGCTGCCCATCATTGGCATCCACAACCACCCGAAATTCTCGACCAGACCCAGTTCCATGGAGACTTCAAAGTGCGTTGCCCAACCTGCCATTAGTGAAGCCCATTAAATGGTGCTCAATTCCCCTAAGCAGAACAGGAAAGGAGTGCCTTGAAAAGCCACCCAGCATCAGAACCTTAGCAGATGGCAGTACGGGGCTTCCCCAAAGGAAGTCGTCCAGCGTCTTCCATGGTCAGGCCATCCCGTTCAACCCGTCAGGTCCATGTGGACTCTTCCGCAATTAGCTGCCCGCCAATACAACCCAAATGGATGCCACACAGGATCCACATTCGATCTTTTCAGCACGCTTCACCGCATCTTTAAGCCACCCTCCGTGGGCGCACCCCAAGAGGGACATATTTAAGCCGCCCTTTGCAAGTATACCTCTAAGCCACTCTTTGCGTGTGCACCCCCAAACGGGGACATTTCTAAGTCCCCCTCCACGGGCACATCTTTAAACTGCTCTCAACGAGCACACTCCCAAATAGAGACATCTCTAAGCCATCCTCCGCGGGCGCATCAATAAGTCGCCCTCAACAGACACACCGGTAAGATATATTTCTGTCGAGCGTATTCATAGAGTTCAAGCCTCCAAATACATCCCTATCACATTTTTCTCATTCTTACATCCCTCGTTCTTACATTCCTCTGTTTATTGTGAAAAGTTTCTAACTTGAGTGTCGGAGTGTCAATGGGGTATCCCCGTCGACCTCTGACTTCTTATTTATAATTTGTATTGTGTAGGTTTTAAGTTCATAGTGACAGAGACCGGACCCGCTCGCTATCACCTTCGAAAAACGAGGAATCCGATAACTTTCTAATCTGTATGACAACCAGAAACGTGAGACATAATAATTATTACCTAAGAAAATAATATTGCAATATATATTAAAAATTTTAGGTAAATTTAATTAAAATCGAGTAACCTGATTTGTTTAGTCTTATAACCAAAAATTTTATAAGATTTAATCAACGTATATTAATATTATAGATAAATATAATTAATAAATTTGGCATGATTATTTTTTTGACAAGGTATAATTATAGTAAAAATAATGGTTTCAGGGCACCCGATCTTGAATTTTAATTTTTTATAAATATATTTTTAATTTTAAATAAATATTAAATTTAAAAAATTATTTTAGTAGGTTATATTCTTATATAATTAATAATTTTAATATAAAAATTTATTATTTAAATATATATTTAGATATATCTTTATGTAATTAATTTGTGGTCATAATTTTAAAGACAAAAAGACTTAAAAAAAAATATCTATATCCTAATCCAAACTAGTTGATTTTGATTATGACTAGTTTGGCATGATCTAAATTAGTGGTCGTAAATTTTCAACTAAATTTGACCTGTATTTAATTTAAATTTGATTTTAATTAAGTCTATTTAAGATAAAAATAAACAAAAAAAATATTAAAATAGTTATTTTTTAATAAACTAGATATAAAAAGACTATATAGGAGCAGGTATTTTTTATTATTTATTTTAAAGAAATAATAATTATTTAAATTATTATTTTTATTATTAAAATAATTAAATGATAGAATAATAATTTTATTAAAAATAAGATAAAAATAGATTTTATGTTTTATCTTACCAAACTGGCTGTTATTTTTAAGAAAGCTGTATTCTATGGTGCAAGCTGCTCTAAAACTAGGCTCGTCTCTTCCAGTCTCCCTTAATCAAGATATTTCTCATAATTCCTCTCTTAATGTGGGTAATACTGATTTGGGCATTGCGTCTGGTGGCTGTAGTGTGGTAGCAGAATTGGGCTCGAATCGAACCAGGGCTAATACTGTTGAGGGTTTTAGGATCCATCAGAGGACTCTACTCAAGTATTGTCCGCCGATTACGATTGGTGATAAGAAAATCATTAGGCCCTTGGTGAATATTGTGTGGGAGGGTGCCATGAGATGGGAATCAACAACTATCGTGAGTTGCTTTATGGAGAAGAGACCGGCTTTCCCACTGGTGGAGTCTATTGAAAAGAGAATTTTGGGAAATTCTGGGCTTGTCCAAGTCCTCTTCGACCGTGAAGAGTTTTGCTTTTTCAGATTATTGGATGTAAGTAATATACTAAAGTGTGTGAGGACGCTCCCTGGACTATCGCTCGATTGCCGATTTTTCTTAAAGCTTGGAAGCCAGGAATGACCCTTAGTATGGAAGATCGCGTTAGAATTTCAATTTGGGTCAAATTCTTTAATATCCCCTTACAATCTCGGTCTTCGGACGGTTTGAGTGATATTGCAAGTGCGGTTGGTGTGCTCCTTTTTGCTAATTCTAACACGACAGCCATGTTAAGGGTTTGCTCGAGTGTTTTTGGATATAGAGGATAATGCTATCTTGCTGGAAATGGTCGACTTTGTGGTTGGTCTCAACCGAGCTACTGAGTGTGATATCATTGTTGAGGTTGGTTTGAATACGCATGGTAACCATCCTTGTGCTCGGTTTGCAAGGGATGTGAATCATTAGAGCAATGGTTGTAAGAAGCCTGCTAGCTAGGGGTTTCAACCTCCCGAGAAGCCTAAACCTTTCCCCAAAGCCAGTAGTCTTCAAACTGTTTTTGTTAATTCGAATCCCTTGTTGCCGCCAAGAATTGTATAGACAGTAATGGTGCTTTAATCTCTACTCCTGACAATATTGTGACGAGTAATTCATTTGCAGCCTTGGTTTTTGAGGGCGATAGCTTGGAGGATGGTTTGTCCAAGGACAATTCTGCTCACAAGGATGTGGTAATTTAGGATGGCTCTGTGGTGTTCTTACCTACTATACCTCCCTTGATGCTGGGGTGTTAGCTTCTCCTAGCTTGCACAAAGGTTTCTCTAGGAAGGAGGCAAAGGAAATAGGGGTGATTCAGTTGAAGAAGATTCAAATTATTGTCAAGATCGATTTGATGCCATCGAAACGTAGGGATAACACATTCAAGGGCTTGAAATAAATACCCCTTCTCGCAGGGTTTGATGATTATATTTGCATGTTGGAATGTTAGGGGACTTAATAGACTTCTCAAAATAAGGAAGATAAATTAATTTCTCTCAATTGTAGCTCCAAATTTGTGCAAATGTGGAAATCAATGTGGAGTTGGGTTATGAACTATTCCGATGTTGGGGGAAGAGTGTATTTGGCTTGGGTGGAACTTGGATGAGGTTGACATTCGTATGTACATTCAGAAGATTAAATCATATATTGTAAGATTGTTCCTTGATTGAATTGTATGACTTGTTGTGTATACTTTCTCTATAGTTACTTACCAAAAAAAAAAAAAAACTTTCTCTATAAGGCTAATGATATAACTTGACGGTGGTAGCTATGAAACTCATTAGAGGATACTACTTGTTCCATACACTCTTCCATGGGTCACATTGGGAGATTTTAATGCTCTTATGAATCCCTCCAAAATGATTGAGTAAACTTTGATGATGCAGCAGTTCAAGACCTTAACAGGTGCGCCATTAGATTCGGTTTGAATGACGTGTATCAGGATGGTTGTTTTTTACTTGGAGTAATAAGAGGAGCAACCTTGCACCATCCATAAGCTTGATCATGTCATTGTTAATAATGAATGTTTTTGAAGTGGTTGGATGCCTCTGCCTTTTTTCATCCCCCTGTTATCTCTGATCACTCCTTATGTGATAAGGCTTGTTGGAAGCGCTATTTTATAGAGAGTTATGCTCAAATTCAGTAACTTCCTCACCTCTCACCTTCTTATTTGTTCAGCTGTTGATGAGGCTTTGTCCTCGTCGGTGGATGCTCTGTTCAAGATGGTCACCAAGCTTAGAGAGGTTAAGAATGTGATGAAAGCTTTTAATTCTGAGTGGAGTAACTTCATCGAAGCTGCCCTTAAAGCGAAGTCAGGGTTGAAATGTTGCCAAACTAAATTATTTTGGATTCTCCATAGCCAGTTCCTTGGTGAGAAAGAGAGGTGATTGAGGAAAAGTAAATTTAGTGTGCACACTTCAAAAGTCTCTTTATAAGCAGAAAGCTAAAATCCATTAGCTGAAGGGGGGGACCTTTGTTCTGGCCTTTTCTACCGTACAGTGGCGAAAAGGAATAATAGAAGCAAAATTATGTCCTTGATCAAGGATGATGGGTCATCTACCATTAGCCTCGATGAAGTCAAAGATGAGGTTGTATCTTATTTTTGGAAAGTTCTTTGTAGTTTGGGGGGGAGTGGATCACTTGGATTTGGAGTCCATTCGTCTTTCATTGATGAATATACAAACAGAATAAGATGACTATGTTGGCCTTCGTTGCTGAACTTTTATTGTTCCTTATAGTAGATCTTTCGTTGGTTTTTATATTGAAACATGACCTTTATTCATTCTTCAAGTTTTCAAGATTGAGTCTGAACTGATCGAAAAGAGAGCTCTTTATGTGCACCAAATGAGTTAGCCTTCTTGTCTATTAGGGACCTATGAGTGGGTTTTCTGCCTCTTAAGTACTCAAGTATTCCTTTTATTTCTTCTAGGCTGAGAGTATCCTACTATAAATGATCATTGGTAGGATTGCAAAGAGGATTGAGGTTTGAAGGAATAAGACTCTTTCATTTTTAATTACGTTTATTTTTTTCGGTCTTTAATTTTCATCTTACCTAGATGTGTGATCAAATAGATGGAAGCTGTGTTGAGTAATTTCCTTTAGCATGGGCATTCGAGTGGAAATTTGTATGCTAAGGTAGCATGGTTTGATGTCTGTAGGCTGAAGGAGGAGGGTGGACTTGGGATCAAGAATTTTAAGGCCTAGAATAAAATTCTCATTTCTGAGCATATTTAGAAACTCTCTTTTTTTTGTAAAAAATTTTTTTGGATCGAGTGGTTTTATTTTTATAGACTTAATGATAGATGCATCTAGACAATCAAAGTTCCTCAACACTCTCCGTAGACCAAATGATAAATTCAAAAAAAGTATTAGAAAAGAGACATGAACTTTGAGCAAAAATGAACTAAAACTATCACCAATAATTTCTACAGGAACACAATCCATCCTCAAATTTGTGAAACCTACTAGCATCCCTCACCAAGAACACTTTCCTTAAAACCTTTGACAAACCCTTGATGAACTCATGGCAATCTCCACAAACTCTAAGGTTCTTGAAAATTCTAATGACCTTCCCCTCCTCTTCAGTTCCACCACAAAGCAATGCTAGTCCAATTGCCAACCTCTCACTGTGAACTCTCAAATTCTCCTCCTTTGATTCATCTTCCACGTCGTGCAATGTAAACCGTACATTGAAATCATAACCTAACTCTACTTTCAACCTCTTCTCCATTTCCTTCAACAATTGATGGATTTTACCTGTTAGTGGATGTGCGTCATCTCCTCCATAGAAGAAGTGGAACTCCTTGTCAATCTCAACCCAGCTTTGGCCAGCCTCTTTCCTTAACCGCTTCCTCTTCACTACTTCTCTGATTTTTTCACACTCTTTCCAACACCCGGCATTAGCATACAAGTTTGACATTAATACGTAATTCACTGGATTATCACTATCTAGACTCAAGAGGATCTGTCCTACTTCCTTTCCCATTTCCAAATATCCATGGACTTTACAAGAGCTTAACAGTGTCTGCCAGATGCCAATATCTGGCTTCAATGGCATGTTGTCAATGAGATTCTTAGCTTCTTTCAAGCGTCCTGCTCGACCTAGGAGATCAACTACGCAAGCATAGTGCTCCAATTTTGGTTTGATCCAACGGTCATTGCACAATCTCAAGAAATAGTGTTGGCATTCGTCTGTCAGTCCTGAATGGCTGCAGGCTGAGAGGATGGCTAAGTAAGACACCTGATCAGGTCTCACATTCTCTAGAAGCATTTCATTGAAGATAAGGATTGCTTCTTTTCCAAGGCCATGTTTTCCATAGCCAGTGATCATGGTTGAATAAGAAACTATATTTCTTGTTGGCATTTCATTAAAAAATTGTTCTGCTTCCTCCACCAACCCGCACTTAAGATACATGTCGACAGCCGAATTCATGACCGATAGGTGTAAACCAGATGGAACTTTGATGGCATATGCATGCATCTGCTTCCCTTGCTCTACAAAAGCAAAGTCGGCAAAGACACCGATTAAGCCTGAGAGGAGAAATCCATCTACTACTTGGGTGCTGCTGTCCCTGAGCGCTCTAAACAACTCCATAGCCTCCAAGAGGGAACCTTCTTGTGCATAACCCAGAACAAGGGCAGTCCAGGAAGTCACATTCCTTTGTTCAATATGATCAAATAGCTTCCTTGCTTCTAGTAGGTACCCACATTTTACATACAGATCAATCAGCGCACCCACAATTACTGCCTGGTGCAGAACTGGGAAGCCTCTTACGATCAAGGCAGCATGAATTTGAGTACCTTCATGAATAGCTCCTGCACCACTACAAGCTTTTAGCAGGCTTGTAAACGTGAATTGATCGGGGATCTCTCCCTGATCTTGCATTTGCTTGAATAACAGTAGCGATTTGTCATTACTTCCTTCAGAGCTGCTGTACCCTGCTATGATTGTATTCCATGTTATCAGCTCTTTAGCTGGCACTCGATGAAAAGCTAGAGTTGCTTCACTAATCCTTCCACACTTAGCATACATATCAACAAGAGCGTTTCCCACCGCAGGAAACCACTCATATCCAGTCTTCACACACATGCTGTGAACCTGCATTCCAATTTCAGGAATACCCTGAAGTCCACATGCCTTAAGACCAGTGGAAAAAGTGTACTCGTTGGGTTTAACATCCGAATAACTCGTTAGATTTAGAAGCCGTAATGTCTCTTCGGTATTACCCTGATTCAAGAATCCCCACATGAGAGCCGTCCACGAGACCACGTTTCTTTCAGGCATTCTATCAAACACCTGACAGGCGTAGTCCATTCTGCAGCATTTTCCATACATATCGATAAGATCATTGCAAATTATCATGTCAAAACAAGCCTCCGTTTTCACCACAGCCGCGTGAACTTGCATCCCTTGGTCGATTAACAAATTTCTCGAACATTTTCTCAAAAGCTTCCCAAGCCTTAACCGTTCGCTCATCAATAGGCCTGAAAGGTCGATCAGTGATCAAGATATCACCGTAATACCAATGCCGCATGACTCTTAAGATAGCTCCTTTTAGAGTGATTTATACCCCAAAAATCTCAACTGCATTTCACATTTGAATTAAGGATCACGAAGGAAAAGCTTGTAGTATTTGGTCAATAAAACTAAATCTAAACTTGATGCTTCGAACAGAAAACTCAAACTCACACAAAATGCTTTTTAAGTTGTGTTAAAACTCAAGAATTTTGATTATATTAAGCTCTAACCCAATCTGAAGTTATTTTTTTCTTAAAAATATTAATAAATATATAAGTTAAATTTCAATATATCATCCCTGGATAAACATTTATATTCACAATCTATTGAATTCAATTATCAGATAAGAATATAAATTTCCAAACAATAGAAAAAGTCAATTCAAAATTCACTTCAAAAGATGAAAATCTAATCATTTTATGTTGAATAATATCATATAATATACTGTCATTTTAGGTTTTCCATTATAGAGGTTTTCACAATTGCTAACAAGCTAAATGGGACATTTAAATTAAATATATATATATGACAAAGTTTAGACGACTCTGCACAACTCAAGTAAAATCCAATGAGCATGTTCTTTGAACCCAAAATGATATTCGCAAAATGGGCAGTCTTGATGCAACCTGTTTGAATATCAAACTCGCAAAATCAGGTCTTAATTCAATAACACAAACCATGGAACCAAATATTAGCCGATATCTTAGTATATATCAAAATTTGACCCACCCTGATATTTAGATAAAATGACAATACATCATTATGCCAACGACATATTAGCTTCTATACTTGATATGTTTTGATAAATCGATTGATATTTGCCCTCAAGGCCAGGTTTTTATAAGAAAATTTGCCTCCGAAATCTCCGATACACAGCCATGACGGATATGATATCAATACATTCATCCATGCTGCAAACTGCTTGTTCATCAAGTTTAATATAACAGTTCAAAAGGTAAAAAAAAATCCGAGAATAAGTGAATAAAACTATACGATATCAGCCTAGTAACTAGGCGACCGAGAGGCCGCATATGACTACTGTGGTATAGACACTGCAATCCATGAACAGTGCACCGATGAGGCACTGAGCAATGAACACCATCTCCAATGACTTGCCAGCTTCATCAGCCCAGCCATAACCATCAACTGCAGGAGACTTACCAGCTTCTTCCTCATATTTTTTGAATCCCATCAGCTTCTCAGAAAGAAGTTGATGAAGAATTAACGCCACATTGGTCAGCAAAACTAGAAAAAGAGGGCAGAATTGTATGATCCCGCTTATAAGCTTGCTGCCGACAATAGGAAATCGCATGTATGATAACACCACCAAGAAAGCCATTGTTAGAGAACAAAAGACTCGGGTTTGCTCTGTCGCTGCTACAGCTGAAGTTATCGTTTGATAAGCAAAGGGGTCGTCAAGATGGATCTTACGCGCCAGGTGATGAACTGCATTGATGGCAGAGTGAGGAGGTGCTCCTTGAATTTCCCTAGGGGATTCTGCTTCGTGATATAGTTGAGATTGAGGAGATTTTGAGGGCATAAGGTCTGTCTCAGCTTGACGTGAAAGCAACTCCTCTGTAATTCCATCACCGAATGTATCAATCTGGTTAGACTGTGAAATATGGTCATGTTTCGGCGAAGTAAAATTGAAGGTTATATCTTCATTATGAGAAACTGCAACTGGGAAAGAAACTAGTGAGCCGGAATAACTGTAAGTTGGTTCAATTTAAAAAAAAGAAACTTCAATTAAAATAAACAGCAAATATGGGTATTATCACCAAATCTTTGAGGAAAGAAAAGATATGAAAGAAAAATCAAATGATTTGATGTAACATGCTAGTTTGTTTCAAGCCTATGAACTTTGTACAAATGTGAAGCATATATTGCTGAAAGACAGAAAAATCAGCATTACCCAAAATTTTAAAAAAGTAAAGCACGAATCTCCCTTACTGAGATATAGATGAATTCCGAGGAGGTTTCCTTGCTGGTGGTAAGGGAAGGCAAATTTGACAAGAAAAGCTACCCAAAATTCTTATTTCTCAGAATAAACTAATGATTGAGTTTTTTCTAATAGTAACTTAGGAACTAACCTCACGTTTAGCTGGTAAGCGAAGGCAAATTTGACAAGAAAAGCTACCCAAAATTCTTATTTCTCATAATAAACTAACGATTGAGTTTTTTCTAATAGTAACTTAGGAACAAACCTCGTGTTTGGCTGGATGGAATAAGGTGAAGATATAATTTTTATTTTCTGAGAATAGAATTTTCTCATTTTAGTTACAAACTTAATTAAAAATAAATATTTCCTAAAAATTATTATTCATACCAACGTGAGAATACCAATTTCCACATTTTATTATTATTATTATTATTATTATTAGGTTTTATTATATATTATTATTATTATTATGTTTAATTATTATTATTATTATTATTATTACTACTATTATCATTATTATCATCACTATTTTCACCTTATTTCTCATACTATTCTATAAATCAAACAATGGAATACTAATTCCTATATGATTCTATTCCAACAATTAAATATGAGAATAATAATTCAAATTCTAATCCCATCTTATTTTATTCCCACCTTATTCTATTCTAACAATCAAACATACCGTAAAATATAACTTACAACCATAGTACTAATCATAAGAGAAAAACTGATAACTTTCTTTATCGGACTCAGGTCAGTGACTGAGTTTTCAAAAATTGCCTGAACCAAAAGGTCTGGTCTAGCACAGGGAGATGACTTGAGAAGTGTGAAATATTCTAAC
>JAOVVI020018558.1:0-10330 GCA_028571085.2 Nepenthes alata
TAATATATATATATATACATTTATATATAGATATATATTTATTATTATTTTTTTTTATTTTTATACTCCATATTATTTTTATAATTATGCTAAATATAAATTTTACCTAATTTAACTTAAGATCTTTCGATAAAAATATCCGGGCATTACAGAGCTAGCCAGGCTCCCTTCCCCTTCGAGATGGAGAGAGGATTTTTTTTGCTGAGAGGGTGCTAGCTCCTCCATTCATAGCCAAAGGAAGAGACCAACCCACATTAAACTGGACAAACTGTGTAGGCCCCAAAAAATCGCCAGCGGTGGAAAATCAATTCAGCATCGAATCTCACCAGAGTTGCAAAATGCATTGGGAAGGAGCTCGCCTCTGAAAGGAAATCACGCGTGAGGACCTGTGTAACGACGTCTCATCAGGAACATGTTGGGGATTGAAATTTTACCCATCCCAATATGGGGGGCTAATGAATGGTCCAATCGTCTATGGGATGACCCATGATTTAGCAAGTAAGGAAGACTATTCCAGAGGTAGCAGTCTAGTGAAAGGTCCTCATGGCCCAAGACCCAGATGGCATAGCCCAAATTCACCCAACAGAATACGGGCTACGAGGATCGCCCCTTTTGACAGGGTCATAGACGTTACCCAGGGATACCCTCTCTCAGCAATCCCAATTCAACAAGTAAGCCCATGTGACTCCCACTGTGTCGCATCCTAACTATCTAAAAAAGTGCAGCTTGATAGAGAAGTAGGGGATGATCTCCCTCAAGGGGTTAGAAATTGCAGCACAATCAATCTCCCTATGGACAACTAGTTAGCACCCTCTCTATAAAAAAATATCATCTCTTCATCTCAAAGGAGAAGGGGAGGAGGGAGCCTGACTGGTTCTCCCCTAGTGAAGCCCCGCAGCCAAAAGAGATCTCCAAAGGAAACGAAGGCAATTTGACCTAACCCGCGAAAGATGATCTTAAGCCTTCAAGGGTCTGATACCGAGTAACCCTTCCTTTGAGCCACCCTCTCGTGAGACCTCCATTTCTAAGCCGCTTCCTAATTGAGTACACTCATCGGAGTTCAATCCACCATCTCTAATTCACTCCCCAACCAAGTGCACATATCGGAGCTAATCCTCCATCTCCGAACCACTCTCCTACCGAGTGGATGTATCGAAGCTCAATCCCCTATCTCTAAGCCGCTATCTAGCCAAGCACACTCATCGAAACTCAATTCCTCATCTCCAAGCTGCTCCCTAGTTGGGAACACTTGTCAAAGTTTAACCCTCTGTAAATACTTAATTCTCTAAAATATGTATCCGTGTATTATCTATTCATCATCCTATCTTTCTATCCGTTTAAGAAAATTTTCTAATTTAAGTATTATAAAATATGTTAGAGAGTGAATCCCACCGTCTTCTGATCTCTTATTTGTCAATTGTGATATGCAGATTCTAGATTTAGAGTAATGAAAATCGGACATACTTTAACTTGACTTACCAGAAAGACCAAACAATTTTCTAATTCATTCAGTAATTCAGATTTAGGGACACATCAGATATTATAATTGAATCATGTGGTGTAAGATCCACTAAGCATCACATAAGCTGTTAGTCTTTTAGAATTTGAAAAAGGGGTCTGTAGTAGTAAAATTTGGATCCCCAATTATGTTTATAAAAAAGGCATATAACAATTTTGTACTTCTTATCTCACATCAAATTAGTTGTAAATTAATCCAAATAGTTGAGCATTAGTAATCAATTAAGTATCCTTGTAACACTACTTATGTTATAATGTTGAAAAACATCAGGCTTTTAGATCAATTGTTGATCTTTTTCTCCAAGACATAAACCCTGTTGTCGTAGTCAGCAAAACTATTTTGGTCCATCAAACTGGTGTCTAAAAGTGTATTGAAAAGACTAAGTCATACTTGCATAATTCCGAGTCGCGAAGGTATGACTTTTTAAAAATTGTCCAAGAGAAAGTTCTTAACTATCGGTGTATTACATAAGAAATCGTGAAAATGCTATTTAGAGATCATCTTTAAAAGAGACTGTGAGAAAGCCATCGAGAAAACTAACTTAAATATGGTGGACTTGTCTTTATATATATATATATATCAAGGAAATAAAGTTAAATTACTTCTATGTTAAAATTTTGAACTATTAGAATAATAAAATAATAAATAATTGAATAATAATATACTATATTTATTTAAAGAAATATAAAATAAAAACCCACCAACAAAGAAGAAGAAGTTTTACGATTTCGCATAGAGTTATTATAAAAAAGATGGCCACAAATTGCATCTTTATAATCACATTCAAAATCTTAGTAAAAATATTATGTGTCATAACTGGTGGGCTGAAAATATGATAGACCCTATCTGGCTCGGTTCTACTGTTACCATTGCTGACTTCTATTTAAATTAACTTCAAGTCATACTACTTATGTTAGGATCTTTAAAGGGATCAATTATACAAACCAAATTTGAGTCACATTTGATGGGTACGCCCCTAGTGGGCAGGCCCAAAACGGGAGGAACGGTCCAAATCCACAAGAGCTCACATGTAAGCCTAAACGATCAACTTCTACTGTTGACCGGATGAATGACCAAGGAGGCCAGTGTAAAGATGGGCAACTGGTATAAGGGACAGTCAACGTCTCTATTGATTGGCAGCACTACTGTAGGCCAGCCCACAAATAAGCCTTATGAAGGCTAGGCACAGTTTAACCTACATTCTCATCTGCAACCAGCAATAGTTTCTTCTCTGATTACGCGCTCCCCCAAAAGGCAACCTCCATGGTAACAGTCACCAGCAGATTTAGCGCTCACCCCATGAGGAAAGCATCAGATTCTCTCCCTTGTCTGTCATAAAATCCTAGCCGTTGTAAAGCACAAAAGGAAAGAAAACCTCCCAATGAGCCGTTACTGTCATTAATGCCAACGTTAAGAAAGGAAGTTGTTCTAGCAGAGCACTCTACTTCTCACGAGCGACATTAACCTCTCCCAACGAGAGTCAAATTATTCCCATAAACACTCTCTGATTTTCACTCTCATTACGCTCTTTCTTTTACCTTCTCAATTCTTAAAAGGCTATTTTACTGATTTTAACATCGGAGTATTTTCGGTGAGATAATATTCCGTCGACACCTAACCTTTCGTTTGTCTTAGTGGTGTGCAAGACCCAAACATGGTGGACGGAGCCGGATTCAATGATCAACTTAACCCGAACCTGTTCAAAATTTGGTTCCAGGACGCATCAACACTTAAACCGATGGTATATTAAATAAGGAATCATTATCCCTTTAGGAGATCATCTTTGAAAGAGAGAATGAGAAAGTGATTGAGAAAACTTACCAAAATAAGGTGGAAGTGTCCCCCTTTATAGGAAATAAACTTGAATAGCTTACCCAAGGAGGAAATCCAGCCAAATACTGTGATTTTTGTCGATCTCCTGGACACTCCACCGAAGACTACAAAATGCTCTAGCTGGAGATAGAAGAGTTCATCCGCAGGAGCCACCTTACCAGGTTTGTCAAGAACCATGGCTAGAGCTCCGGTACAGCATGCGGTGAAGGCACATAACCGTCCCCTCCGAGGAATCATGTCCCGACAGGAGTAGTCAACAAGATCAATACTTGATCTACCGAAACTCTGGGAGATCATAGGGAGTAGTGTGTCAGGAAGAAGAAACAACGCACTGAGAATAACATCATTAGTTTTAGTAATGATGATTTTGAGCATGTAGTTTCTCCCCATGCAGATCCATTGGTTGTATCCGCTCTCATTTTAGACAGTAGTATTAACTACTAGCTGAAAGAATATTCATCGATAATTGAAGTTTACGTGATTTGCTTTACCTTGATACTTTTTTTAAACTTGGTTTAAAAAAGAGTCAGTTAAAATCCGTCGAAGGATCATTATACGGCCTTGACAATAAATCAGTGCCTATCCAAGGGACAATTCAGTTAGAAGTGACTCTGGGTACAAACCCAAGAATGGCAAGTCAATCACTCACCTTCTTGGTAATTGACCTACTCTCTGTTTACAATGTCATATTGGACCGCCTGTGCCTAATGACTTTCGGAGCCATAACATCAATACCGCATCTCAAAATAAAATTCCCAACAGCATGCGATTTAGATGAAGTATTAGGTGACTAGGTCACTAGGCGAACATGTTAAATGTCCCAGATCGCCCCGAGTGGAAGTGCCGAATCGGCAGGTGAACTTGACCATCGATATCAGGTAACTTTACAGGAAGCACAATCCGGAGAGGTAACCGATCTAATCCCACAAATCTCGGATGATCCGGGAAGGTGTGTATAAATTGACGGCTCACTCACTGGGATACTGTGCGACAAGTTGATCACATTTTTACGCCAGAATGTTGACATCTTTGCATGGACCCTCGCAAACATGCCTGGATTTTGGTCGAAATAATGGTCCACAAGTTGGGCCTCGATTCCAACCGCAAGCCGATTAGGCAGAGGCAAAGGAACCACTCCATGGAGAAATTAATCTCCATCCGAGAAGAAGTAAAAAAACTACTGGATGCTGACTTCATTAGGGAAGTCCAATACACTTATTGGCTTTCTAACGTTGTCCTGGTAAAGAAAAGCAACAAAAAATGGAAAATATGCATCGACTTCACCGATGTTCATAAAGCTTGCCCTAAAAACAGCTTCCCCTTCTCTCGGATCGATCTATTGGTGGACTCGACGTCTGGACACAAGTTGTTGAGTTTCATAGACGTATACTCTGGCTATAACCAGATCCAGATGAGCCATGAGGAAGAGGAGCACACCTCGTTCATGACGGACCAAGGCAACTATTAGTATAAGGTAATACCTTTTGGTTTAAAGAATGGAGACGCCACTTACTAACGGTTTGTGAACAAGATGTTTGAAAGGAAAATCGATTACAATATGGATGTATATGTCGACGATATGCTCGTCAAGAGTAGAGACACCGGTAACCATATTCATGATTTTATCGAATCTTTTGAGGTACTTTGCGCACACCAAATGAGGCGGAATCCCACCAAGTGTTTCTTCGAAGTCTCCTATGGCAAGTTCCTAGGTTTCATTGTCTCCCAGAGAGGGATCAAGGCAAAACTAGAGAAGATTAAGGCTCTCGCTGACCTGTCTCCATCACAGACTATGAAGGACATCCAACAGCTAACCGAACAACTGGCAGCCTGTCCCATTTCTTGGTGAAGTCTAGAGACAAGTACCAACATTTCCTTAAGGCATTAAGGAAGATGAAAGCAAATGGGTTCCAGTGGACAGCAAAGTGCCAGACGACCTTCGATGAACTAAAACAATATCTGGCCTACCTGCCATTGTTGACGTCACCCAATGACGGAGAGGAGCTCTACCTCTACCTAGCGGTATCAGAGGTGGCCCTCAACTCAGTCCTCATATGCCAGGACTCTAATAACCAGCATCTAGTCAACTACGTAAGCAAGACGTTGACTAGTCCGGAGACGTGCTACCCGCGTGCAGAAAAGCTAGCCTTGGCGTTTGTCTTCTCCACCCGGAAACTTAGACCTTATTTCCATGCACATCATGGGATTTTTCTCACCAATCAGCCTCTAAAGAATATTCCACAGAAACTTGACATTTTTGGACAGTTGGTAAAGTGGGCTATCAAATTGGAAGAGTTTGACATCAAATTCTAACCCTGGCCCGCCATTAAAGGACATGCTTTAGCCAACTTCATCTTCGAAACTACGACATCAATTCTTGAGGAACAGCCCACTAGGGACGTAGAACAGCACGGAAAAAAAAATCAAAATGGCTCCTCAATGTGGATGGATTGTCTACGGACTCCGGTAGCGGAGCCGGAGTAGTCCTAAAAACTCCATACGGGTTTGAGGTGAAATACTCACTCTGACTTGACTTTTTGACGACCAACAATGTCATAGAATACGAAACCCTGTTGGTCGGATTGAGACTGGCTAAGGAATGCTCGGTATGGCGGTTGACCATCTATAACGACTTTGAACTAGTTGTTAACCGGGTTAATAAGAATTTCAAAGCTAGCAGCCCTCATTTGACTAAGTACTTGGCAAGGTGATCCTAGGCATTGTTTCTAGAGTTGAAAACTGAAAGGCTGACCAGCATGCCAGGGCGGCGGCGGCCGAAAATTGAGAGTAGTAGTCGAGGGACATGCGAAAAATTTTCAATGCTCTCAGCACGGAGGAGCAAGAAGCAATGTAAATATCAGAGGTAAAAAATTGGATGACCCCGTACCAAAAATATCTGATGGATCAAGCATTTCCAAAAGACGCAGACGAAGCTAGGCGAGTAAAAAAGACGGCCGGCTAGTACACCATGGTCGATAGATAGCTATATCACCTTGGCTACTCGACCCCGTACCTCGATACCTCACTCCATTAGAGGCTGACTACGGCCTAGGAGAAGTCCTCATCGGAATATGCGGATCGCATATTGGCGGCAAGAACTTGGCATTCAAAATTATGCGCCAAGGTTACTATTGGCCAACAATGAAAAATGATGCGCTCGAGTTCGTAAGGAGGTGTGAAAACTGCCAGATTTACAACAATCTATACCACCAGCTGCCTGCCGAGCTGAAATCCCTCCAAGCTCCATGGCCATTCACACAGTGGGGGGTAGATATTCTCGGCTAATTTTTCCTTATAACGGGGCAAAGAAAATTTATTATCGTGGGTATTGACTACTTCACCAAGTGGATTAAAGCCATCCCACTGGTCAAAATCATAGAACACAATACTTTTGAATTTATTCGTTAAAATATAGTTAGCAGATTTGGTGTTCGTGAGGCTATCATCACTGACAATGGAACCCAATTCTCGGAGAAACACTTTACCAAGTATTACACCAGCTTGGGTATCAGACTGGTCGACACTTCGGTGGTATACCCGCAAGTAAACGGACAGGTAGAGGTCACCAACCGTACGCTACTCCATGGTCTGAAGACTAAGCTCGAGAACGCAGGGGGCTCCTGGGTCGATGAGCTGCCCTCCATCCTGTGGTCTTACCGGACAACTCCTAAGGAACTGACTCGTGAGATACCCTTCAGCCTCTGCTACAGGGCTTAGGCGGTAATTTCGATCAAAATCAGGCTCCCAAGTCTCAGGGTTGAGTTTTTCGACCCATAGGGCAACTCCTAAAAAGTTTGAGAACACCTAGGCTTGTTAGAAGAAGCCCGCGAAGCTACAAGACTGCGGATGACAGCCTACTAATAGCGGGTTGCACGCTATCACAACAAGAAGGTAAAAGCACGACACTTTAAGGTCGAAGACCTCATCTTGCGAAGCATCAAGACTACATGCAAGATCGTCAACCGGAATAAATTCTTCCCAAATTAGTAGGGTCCCTTCCTAGCCTCCATCGTCCTGCGAAACGAAACGTACAAACTCCGGACCCAGAGCAAAAAGTTGGTTCCTCAGACGTGGAACGCAATCCATCTCAAGCATCACTTTCAGTAGAGGCACAGGTAAGTCAACCATCAGCATGCATATAGAAACACTTGTCACGTTATGTCACCTCACTATAGATTCTTTTCTTCTCCATATGCATATTTATGTATGTTTGTAGGTTTACATTACCTAAATTGCCCCTAAGTCGGAAGGATTTTTACACTCTCATAACCAAATCCTTGTTATCCAGGCGACCTACGAGCGGTCGTAACAAAGCATTGGCCACCCAGTCGACCTACTAACGGCCAAACTAAACCTTATTCATCCAAGAGGCCTATTCGCGGTCAAAATCTTACAGGGTTCAACCAACACAGCCACAACCTCCTTTGCTGGGAGTGAGCATGATCAGTCAACAACAGTGGTCATTAGCAAAGGCTCTCATTCCAAAAGTCGTTCGCCCCGGTTCACGCTAGGGCAGCATCACTAAGCTTTTATTCTTGCATAAGCGAGGATCAGGCTTGGTACGACATCCAGGTAAACCCTGATGTCTACTCAAAGGATCAAGCCCTTGGAAAAATGCCTACATTGTCTTAAGCAAGACGGATGGCCAACCCATGTACAGAGTTAGCCAAAAAACACAGCAACAAAGGAATACATTAAAAGCGAAAGACACGTAACAGTCGTTTTATTGATTATATTTACTTGTCAATAGATTAACTACAAAAAACTAGAGCAACAAAAACTGAGGGGCGGAGCTCCTAGAAGAAGGCGCTAGCGATCCGCTGCTGACCTGGGGCTCTCCCACAAGTCACTCGCGACGCTGAACGGAACGATTTTCTAGATTGAGAAATTTGACTGGAAAGTTGGGATCAACCAATCGGGTAATATGCCAACTAATGTTGATCCCCTCCCATAATTGTGCCAACAACATGTTCTCGACCTCGTGGAGACGGATACGTGTGGCCAGCTGATTCTCCAGAGTGGCCATTTTCCCCACAAGCTGGTCAATGCATAGCGTGGTCCGGTTAGCCTCTTCGTTTAGATGAGCATTCTCCTCCTTGAGTCTGTCGTTCTCCTCAACCAAGCCCGACACCACAACATCTTTAAGGCTAGCATTCTCCTCTCTAAGCCGGGTGATTTACGCCTCTAGGTTGGCCAATATATATCCAAGAGCAACTGCATCATCCCGGTGCTCCGTCCTTATTGCTTTCGGCTCCTCGTCAAGCCAATCAATCAGCCTATCCCTATCGGCAATCGCTAGGTCTTGCTAACCAATCGCCTTAACAATAGCACCAGATACTTTTTCTACTTGCAAAAAACAGTAAGTGTCAGTGGCGATTAAACCAGGAGGAAAGGCAGGCAGCAAAAAGTTCACATGCCAAATCCGGCACGCTGGAAGCACTGGCCTGACACAAGATGTTGACTCGGACAATGGAGGGCCGGAAATGGAACCCTCTCGAGAACACCTAGCTTTGGGTTCTGCCGTAGGCTCCTCCAACAGCTCCGCCACCTGGTCATCCATCTCTGATGGCTTCCCAACATCAAGCTCCTCTAGCCTTTCCACGGCCTGCGCAGGCTCTACAACAACGGCCTCCTCCATAATCTCTACCCTACCCTCAACCGCCGGTTGAGGCTCTTCGACAGTCAGCACTCTTGACTCATCTTGAATCTCCTCAGGAACATGCTCATAGGATGGTAGAACGGCCGACACAACCGGAGGCTCAACAGGCACCTCTCTGGATTCCTCGGCAGGTATCCCCTCCGATGGATCAACAGCATGCTCAATAATGGGCTCCAAGGAAGCCTCCAACCGCATCAAGTGCTCCGACTATGGGAGGGAAATAACAACATAGCTAGGGGCGGGGTACAACCTCTCCCTAAAAACCTCAACGGCAGAACCTTCACTGCATATGCTGGAGCTATCCTCCATTCCAGCCAACTGGCCAATTAGCACATTCTCAAGATCGGTGGAAGAGGACAAGGAAGGCTTTACTGCTGCCACCGTCATTGTTGGACTAGTGGGAGAACCACCGCCGGTTGACTCCCTCATTGCAAATGCCCTGATTCTCCTTCTCTTGGCGGCCTTCATCACCTTTTGTTCTGGTGACGAATGCCCCCACTTGGCCTTCCTAGCCTCATCATGAGAGACCAAGTGATCTCTCCGAAAATCTAAATGGTGTTTCTTTACCAGCTTGAAGAGCCACTCCAGGGACTCTGTCTCCATCTCAGTGGGAGTCTCGGTATAAACCTCAAGAACCTTGCCCCATTCCCTAGCTAACGGCCAGGACCATCCACGTAAACAAACAAGAATCTGTTCTTCCAGTTCTTCAAGGGGTCATAAATGGCGGTGCTAACCTGAGACCGCCCCGTGGGGCCAAAGAGATTCACTACATTCCCTGGTTGACCTTGAATATGGCCCTCACCATCTCCACCGTCAACTTCCTTGAATGCTGACGAAGGAAAATACAGAACGTGCACAAATACAACACAGTGTTGGCATGAAGTTGTGCGACAGGGATTTTGAGGGAGATCAGAATCTACCGTAACTCGTCAGGAATGGAAAGGCGTAGCCCACTCCTCAAATGGGCCTCATAAATGGTAATACATCCTTCAAGCAGTGAGCATGCCTTGTCTTCCTCGTCAGGAACACAGGAAACGATCGCTTTAGGAATATTGTACTCAATATACAACTCATTTAGGTCAGTCTCTGTGAGGGTTGAAGCTATCTGTGCAACAGGAGCCATGAGCATGGAGGTAAGGAAGAAAACGGTGCAACACTTAGAAAACAAATGCCCACTCAAAGACGAAGGAAAGCATGGGAAATTCAAAAAGGAGACAAATGGGAAACTTGAAGGCAGCACGAACGCCAGCCAAAGTAACCGTCTCATAAATAAACACCATCATTACTACCACGTGGCGCCCCCTAAACAGGCACTGACG
>JAOVVI020018560.1:0-10329 GCA_028571085.2 Nepenthes alata
ATAAAAGTTATTGCAACCTAGATTCATAAAAATATCCGGTTGTACTATTAAAAATAATATCATCCATCTTTTTTTACAGTTTAAATAATAGTTAATTTTAAAATTGATACAAGTAAAATATAATATTTTTTAACTAATAATATATAATCATTATATATTAACTTATATTATATTTATATTACCACATATTAAATTTTTAAAAATTGAAAACTATAAAAAAAATTATTCATTTTTAAAATTTTTATGCACCTACAAATGGCTTCTTTGATTTCTAAAGTAATAAATGCTATTATAAATAAATATAGAATATTGAATACGCTTTTTTTTATTTCTAACAATACTTTAAATAATAATACTACTATTTTTATTTAAATAATATTTTTTTAATTTTAAATAGTAAATTATATCATACAAGTTATGTATGTCATAATATCAATATTTGTACTAATGATATTTTATAATTTATTTCTCTTCCTATAGAAAAAAATAAAGAATATTGTTCTATTTTTTAGAATATTATTTTTAGAAGTAATAGTTTAAAATACTATACTGATAGAATAAACTCAACTATAAAAAGATAATTGTAAGGTTTTACTTTCTAAAACAAGATAATTATGAGAAATTAAATTAATATACTCAAAATTAGATTATATATATATATATAAAACAAAAATTGGGAATGAAATGGATGAGAGAAAAAATTACGTATGATGGGCGCTTGAGCGGTGTAGAGGTGCAATTTCACGATGGCCATGCCTGATTTTCGCTCAAGATCAATCCGGGGGCACAATTTCCAGGATGGTGTGTCTGATGGATGCCCGAGTGGCGCTCAATCATGGGGTGCTTTGTATGGTTGTGCTTGAAGGGCATTCGACCATCGCTCGAGCAATAGTTTGACCTTATCCGAAGTTTGGATAAGTTTTGACCTATTTCTTTATTTTAATATATTATTATATATATGATTTGGGGAGAAATTATGAGGTTTCAATTTTTAAAATATACTAATTTAAAATAATTAAGATAATATAATCAAAATTAGGCTTAACGTATGTGAGAATTTCAATTTCAGAAGCGGAACAAGGTGTTGGTGGAGGACGGCCTTTGGGCACCCGAGGCAGCGCCAGGGCGACAAAACTAGTGGCTCGGCACCTGTCGGCCGCTTGAGCTCCAGCAATAGGCACTGTTTCCAAGCCTAGCGCATCCAAAGCATGCCGAGCTGGCGCTTGAGCTCCAGTCCCTTATTTAACCACGCACGATTTCTTTTTCGTCATTTTCACGCCAGATCCGAGAGAGATGAGAGAGAGTGTGGAGAAGAAGAGAGAGAAGGAGGAGATCGAGGCATCGAGTCCGTTTTAGGCTTAGAGCTAGTTAAAGAAGTTGTAGATTGGATCGAAACAAGTGCACTCATATACTTTTCTTTCTCTTGTTGCACTTTTTATTTCATTCTCTTCGAATATTTTTGTTCAAATGCCTGTCTAAACTTATATTTTGTTAAACCTATGTCATGAGTATGCTTATTTGTCAATTTGGTGTTCAATTTGGTGGTTTTATACGGTATGGTAGATCCTATGTCCGATTTTAAAATAACCCCATACCCCGTAATTTTTACCCGTTTATTTTAGAATTTTTGTTTGATTTGGTTTTAGAAAATTAGAACCCTAACCTATGAACATTATTATTTGATATTTATTCACATGTATTATGTATTTGTTATTTTGTATGTTCCAAAAATTATGTTGGATGCTTTTGTAAAGGGATTTATTGTCCGGAAGCTATAAGGTTTTATTTTTCTCAATGTGGTAAGGATTTTCTAATTTTTTCTAAACTTTATGTTAATTTGTACATTTGTTTGAAATCATGATAAGATTTAAGTTTCCAAAGAAATGACAATATGTATCTGTATCTAAAAAATATGAGAATTATACAAAGTATAAGAAGAAAACTCTACAATTAGTTATATTTGATGATTCGTTTTCCAATGAGTAAGAACTTTGTGTAAGAATATGATGAACCTTCTCTTAAGAGTAAGTAATCATAAAATTAGACTAATAATTTATATTTCAGATGGTAGTATTTTTTTAATATGTCTTACGATATTACAGTGATAGACTGAGGAATGATCTTGGGCCACGGGAGATGATATGGTGGCATGTGTTTTCTGGCATCGTATATCGTGTGAAACATATATCATCCGCCATGGGATGTTAATGTTGAGATTTGTGGGTAGCACTTTAGAATGTATGGATGCATACACATTTCTTTTCTCATTCGGCTACTCTGTTAGTTGGTAAAGCCTACTAGCCCTGGTCCCTAAATAATTGTGACGACCCCAAAATCCTAACTGGAATCTAGTAATGTTCTAGCTGTAAAACAAGCATTAGACTATACATAATTTTATACAAAATCCTGTACAATATACAAAAGTCCACAAAATAATCAAAACATAGGATTCATAATGCCACAAGATATTTGTGTCTCCAACGTCACGTATCCAGACACAATGTAGAAACAAATAGATGACACTAGGTACATGTATCAATCCACAACCACCTGCGAAAGCATATACATCTATCATACACAGTGAAAATCAAACTATTTGTCCATCATCAATGTACAAGTACATATCCTTTACAATGTATACAAAAATATTCCATATAACACAAAAACACAAAATCTAAGTCTAAAAAGTCTTTCTTCACGGTCAACAACCTAGCCAACTTCTAAATTCTATTCCGCCTCATGAGGTATAAACTCGTACTCATCTAGAGGTAAGAAAAATATTAAGGAGTGAGCCAAATACTCAATAATGTATAATATAATCAAAAATAATATGTAATATATTTAAAATAAAGCAAATGAAGAGAATAGGAGTATGATATAAATATATAAATAGGAAATATGAACAAATATATTTTTGGAGCAATATTTGTCTTTTCCAATTTACTTCTAATTCCTTTAGATTCTAAAATATACATAATTTCTTTATCTTTGCAGACTAAGCCTAGTAGGCCTTATTAACTAACGGTGTGATTGAACAAGAAAATGAATGTGTATACTTTCATACATACTACCCACATAATTCAACGCCGTATGGTGAGTAGTATACCTTTAACCCGATATACGGGGCCATAAAGCTTATACTACCACGTCCCCCGTGGCCCAGAGGTAGTCCTTGTGCTACCACAGTAATATCCAAATGCATGTCAGAAAATACTACCATCTGAATATAAATCCTTGGTCTAGATTTCATGATTAATTATACTTAAGAAAAAATCTACCATATTCTTACATAGAGTTCTCACTCCTGGAGAGCAAATCATAAAACATATCAAATTGGGGATTCCCTTCTTATACTTTGCATAAATCCAATATTATTTGAGTACAAATACATATTGTCATTTACTTGGGGATTTAAGTCTTTATCTGATTTCAATTACATGGATGGATAAACGTAGGGCTTAGAAAAAATTAGTTAATTCTTACCACCATGAGCCAAGTATAATTTTATAACTTTCGGATAATAAATCCCTTCACAAACGATTCACAATATAATTTTTAGAACATATAAATTAACATATACAATTTTCATGCAAATAAATATAAAATAATCAAAGTAAAAACGTTCACATTGTTAGGGTTATAATTATCTAAGGCCAAATAATACATAAATCACAAAATAAACAGGTAAAAGTGTTCGCCACGGGTTAGGGTTTACCTGTATACACAAAATCGCATGAAACTAATAAATCGGACACCAAATCAACAAATAATCATGCTTAAGTTATGGGTTTCGTAAAATACATACTTTGGACAGGAATTGAAATGAAAATACCGGAGAAACAAATGAAAAGTATAATAAGAGAAAGAAGAGCATTTGGGTGCATGTAACTCGACCTGATCTACAACTTCTCTAACTAGCTCTAAGTAAGAATCAGACTCAGAAACCTCAATCTCCTCCTTCTCTCTCTTCTCATTCGTGTTCTCTCTTTCTCCTCTCTCTTTGAAAGCCAAAAAATAATGAAAAAAGAAGACCATCACGCATTATATCGTGGGCTGGCACTCTTGGCACACTATAGGCGCACCGTTGTTGGATCCGACACCTGAGCGCCTAGCAGCCGTGGCTCCATTGGATTCGGCGTCTGCGACGCTACCTCAGGCACCCAACAGGCATCCCTTGCCGTCTCTTTCTACACTCCCGAAACTTAATTTTTTTCACATGAGTTAAACCTAATCTTGATTATATTACCTTAGTTACCCTTAATTATGATATTATAAAAATTAAAATCTCACAATAATGAAAATTTTTTTACATATTTTAAAACTTAAAGGAATCAGATATAAAATATGAAAAGATAAATATGTTCTGGATAATGCATTTGATCATACTTCATGTTTATGTGTCTGTATTATGCTCATATTCCATTCTCTTGATTTATTTAAGTATATTACTTATTGTCTTTGATTATATTGTATCTTGCTGAGTATTCGACTTACTTCTTGCTATTTTCAAACCTTCAGATGAGTACGAGTTTATACCTGAGAAGGCAGAGTAGAGATTTACAGTTGGCTAAACTGTGAACTTGAAAGATGATTTTATAGACGTAGCTTTTAAAGTTTTGTACCTTTGTTTCAGAGGATTTTTGTATAGTTTGGATGGATTTGTATTGATGTATTTGTTATATTAATAATGTACAGATTTAGTTAGTTTTCACAATGTATTGGTAAGTGTATATGCTTTTGGAGGTTATTACGGTTTGATTTCAGGAATCTAGCAGTATCTCTATGCGCTAACGTAGTATCTGGAGATACGACGTTAGAGCCACACCTTAGCTTTGTGTCTTTTGGATCTTGTGCTTCTATTTGTGGATATATGTATATATTGTTCAGGTAAATCATGCAGGTTATGTTGAGTCTAACGGACATTTTGCAAGTAGGACATTGCTAGATTTTGGTTAGAATATAGTCCATCACAGTTTCGTATTAGAGAAGGAGATACCTTAGACTTGATTTAGATTATATGCGGAAGCCTAGGATAGGATAGGCTAGATTGAATAAATAGATATAGGTGTAGGATGATTAAATTAGATTAAGTAGTTTTAGTTATCCTTGTTTGCATAACTTGGATTAGAATGAAGTTAGGGTTGTTAGTTATGTTTGATTACATAGATTATAATATCCCTATTAGCGTCTGAAATGTGAACTAACTTGTATTGTTCTTGTTTCAGAAAGGATAATAGTAGCTGACCATAACACCTAGATGAAGGACGTGCGTGAAGGTGGTCAACCGTGTGATAGAGAGGCAGAGTACCTAAATTTGTTGAGTAGAATTGTAGACATCATTGAGAATATGGGGTAGAGGAATCTTGCTCCAGTACCTGTTCCAACTCCAGTCCAAGATCCTGCCAATCCTAGATCTCATCATATGATCGATTTGTCCAAGTGAGAGTTTCAGAGTTCATGGGTAAGCCAGATCCAATTAAAGCTGATACGTGGTTCCAATGATTGAAGAAAGTGTTCGTCGCTATCCATTGTCCCGAGGAGGATAGAGTGTTATTTGCTATGTACTAGTTGGAAGAAGAAGCGCACCATTGATGGGAAATGAAGAAGAGAGCATGAGTGTGCAAGAGAATGAAATTACCTAAGTAATGTTTGAAGAAGCATTCATGGAGAAGTATATTCTGTCTAGTCTCTGTGACCAAAAGAAAGAGAAGTTCTTTCATTTAACACAAGGTAATCAGACGGTGGCTGAGTACGATACGAAGTTCACCGAGCTATTCGGGTATGCGTCCTATATGGTGGAAGATGAAGAAAGAAAGGCGAGAAATTCCTTCAAGGCTTAAGAGATGACATCCGCAAATAGTTGGTGACTTTAAGCTGATGACTTATGATGACGTGTTGGATCGTGCTCTGATCCATGAGATGGAGCTTGAGAAAGAAGAATTCTTTAATAAGAAAATATCAAGTAGAAGCAGTGTTGGTTCAAGCTTTAGTGTGGGATCAAGAAGACCACCTAATTGGGTAAAGTAATCTGACCAAGGGAAGAAGATCCATCCTTCTGCACCGACCAAGCAAGCTCCAGCTAGTTCTTGCCAGCATTGCAGAAAGTTTCGTGGTGATAAGCCTTGCTATAAGGCATTGGGTGTGTGTTTTAACTATGGTTAATCGAGGCATAAGATCAAGGATTGTCCCCATCAACAGAAAGCCCTTGTCTCTAAACCTACTATTTTGGGAAAGACCTTTGCGGTATCTGCTAGTGAAGCAAAGGCATCAAATAGTGTAGTAGAAGGCATTCTTCCCATTTGTGGTACCTCTGATACTGTACTTTTTGATTATGGATCCACCCATTCTTTTGTTTTGCCTCGATTTGCTTGTCATCTTGTATCATCTCCTGTGATCCTTGATTATTCATTGGTTGTTTTGATACCTACGGGATTTTTCATTGTTATGGATGTTTTGTACCCTGAATGTGTTATTGAGGTAAATGGCTTATCTCTAGATGCCAATTTGATGTTGTTAAGATGCGTGATTTTGATGTAATCCTAGATATTGATTGGTTATCAAGGTATCATGTAAATATTGATTATTTTCATAAGAGAATGGATTTTGTAATTCCGGAATGTGCGCCCTTTCACATTCAACGAATTCTGTGGGTGGAGGATTCTAGTTTTATTTCGACTCTACAGGCTCATCATTTGTTGAGAAGTGGATGTGAAACATATTTGGCATATGCCAATGTAGTAGAGAGCCGTGAGTTATCAATGAAAGAGATTCTGGTGGTATGCGAGTTTGAGGATGTATTTATGTTAAATTGTCTGCTCTACCGCCATATCGGGAGATCAAGTTTGAGATTGATCTTGTGCCAGGATCGAAACTTATTTTAATGACCCCCTATAGGAAGGCTTCTGCTGAGTTGAAGGAATTAAAGTAGCAATTACAGGACTTTTTGGATTTGGGTTTTATGAGACCCAGTGTGTCACCTTGGGTGCTTCGGTCCTATTTGTGAAGAAGAAGGATGAGACTTTGCAGCTATGTGCGGATTATCATGAATTGAATAAAATTATGATCAAGAATAAGTACACTTTTTCGGGGATTAATGATCTCTTTGATCAATTGCAAGGAACTCGTGCATCCTTAAAGATTGATCTTCAGTTAGGGTTTCATCAGCTTCAGATGAAGTAAGAGGATATGGCAAAAATGGCATTTCGGACGAGATATGGTCTTTATGAATTTCTTACTATGCCATTTGGATTGATGAATGCTCCTACTGTATTTATAGATTTGATGAATCGGGTCTTTCAGTATTATTTGGATAAATTTGTAATAATTTTTATTGATAATATCCTGATTTATTCAAAGAGTTGTGTAGAGCATGAGAAGCATTTGAGGACCATGCTCTAAACTCTTAATGAGCATAAATTGTTTGTGAAGTTAAAGAAGTGCAATTTCTAACTTGAGGAGGTTGTATTTTTGGGCCACATTATTTCTAATGGAGGTGTCTTGGTAGACTTGAAGAAGATTGAATCTGTGATCAATTGAAGTCAACTGATGATAGTGGCAGAGGTTCGTAGTTTCTTGGGTATGGCCAAATATTATCACTAATTTGTAGAGAATTTCTCTCATATTACTTTGCCGCTAACTCAATTGACGAAGAAAAAAGTTAGATTTGAGTGGACAGAAGAGTGTGATCAGAGTTTTCAAGAGTTAAAGGATATGTTGACTTTTGCATCGATTCTAACTATTCTCAACGATTCTGGAGGTTTTGGGTATATTATGGTGCTTCTAAGATTGGACTTGGGCGTATTTTGATGCAAAACGGTAAGGTGGTCGCCTATGGCTCTCGACAGTTGAAGATTCATGAGAAGAATTACCCAACTCAAGATTTGGAGCTAACCGCTGTAGTGTTTGCATTGAAGATTTGAAGGCATTACCTGTACGGTGAATAATATTTGGTGTATTCTGATCATAAGAGCCTTAAGTACTTGTTCTCACAAAAAGAGTTGAATATGAGGTAGCAAAGATGGATTGAGTTCCTAAAAGACTATGATTATGAAATCCATTATCAGCCTAGAAAAGTTAATGTGGTCATGGATGCTCTTAGTCCTCCAACCTGTTTTGTAGTGAGGTTGCAGATCAAGCAGATGGAGATGCTCAATTGTTTGAAGTTCTATAATATCCAGCAATACGTCAAGGGTAATAGGATGATATTATCTTTCCTACAGGTGTAACATGAGATTCTTCAGAAGATTAAAGATAGACAAGTAAATGATCCATTTTTTATGAATATTGTTGGGGATCTTGATCAAGACTCTCGGATTGATTTTAATGTTCGTGCCGACAGAATCTTGATATTTTAGGATCGTTGATATGTGCTTGATGATAAGGAATTGAAGGAAGAGATCATGAAGGAGACTCATTGAATCAGGTATACTATCCATTCTGGAATTAATAAGATGTACCAAGAATGAAAGAAGATATTCTAATTGAGGAATATGTGGAGAGAGATTGCCGATTTTGTTAGTAGATTCCTTGTTTGTCAATAGTTGAAGGCTGAGAGAAAGAAGCCCTTAGGTTTATTGCAGCCATTGCCTATTTCGAGTTGAAAGTAAGAGAATATTTTTGTGGATTTTGTTATGGGTTTGCCTAGGACCCTTAGGAATCATGACGTAATTTGGGTCATTGTGGATCGGCTAACAAAATTGGCTCATTTCCTAGCCATTCGGACGGTGTATTCTTGTGATCGCTTGGCGCAGTTATATATCAATGAGATTGTCAGGCTTTATGGAGTGCTAGCATGTATTGTGTCTGATCACAATCCATATTTAGTTTCTAAATTTTTAGAGAGTTTGTATTGAGAATTAGGGACGAACTTGAAGTTTAGCATGGAGTATCATTCCTAGGTAGATGGCCCATCAGAGCAAATTGTCTAGATTTTAGAAGATATGCTTAGATTTTTGATGATGGAGTTGAAGGGGACTTGGAATGATCACCTGGCATTAGCAAAATTTGCTTACAATAATAATTTTCAGGCGAGTATTGGTATGGCTCCATTCGAGGCATTGTATGGTAGGAAGTGCCAATCTCCTATCCATTGGAAGGAGGTAGGAGATAGACGACTTTTAAGGCCTGATGTGATTCAAGAAGATTGCTATAATTTTTGTGAAGTTGAAGATGGTTCAGAGTCAGCAGAAGAGTTATGCTAATCGGAAGTGTAATATCTCGGATTGTTCGTGACAGGAAGAGATCCAAGCTCAGATTTGAGATTGGTGAGTTGTTTTCCTTAAGGTTTTGCCGTCGAAGGGAACCAATAGATTTGTTGTTAAGGGAAAATTAAAGCCGTGACTCGTTGGACCCTTCGAGATTTTGGAGAGGTGGCCTATCATATAGCACTGCCACCGAATTTGGTCGATGTGCACAATGTTTTCCATGTCTCGATGTTGAAAAAGTACGTTTATGATCTGACACACGTCATTGATTATGGTCCCTTAGCTATCAAGGATGATTTATCTTATTTGGATGAGTTAATATATATTTTGGATGAGAGGGATCAGATTTTGCACTTGAAGACCATTCCTCTTGTGAAGATTTTGTGGAGGAACCATTCTCGCAAGGAAGACGTGGGAAAGGGAGGATGAAATTTGGGAGAAGTATCCTTATTCATTTCGAGTATGTGTGTTTGTTTAATTTCTAGGGTTCATTAATTCCGATGACGAAATTTTTTTAAGTGGCGGAGAGTTGTGAGGTTTCAATTTTTAAAATATAATAATTAAAAGTAATTAATGTAATATAATTAAAATTAGGTTTAATGTATGTAGGAATTTAAGTTTTAAAATTGGAATAGGGTATTGGTGGAGGATGCATGTTTGGTGCCCGAGGCCGCGCCAGGGCGCCAAAACTAGTGGCCTGGCGCCTGCCAGCCTCTCAAGTGCAGGCAGGAGGTGCCATTTCCAGGCCTGGCGTGCTCGAAGCACGTCGAATTGGCGCTTGAGCATTAGTCCCTTATTTAAGCGTGCATAGTTTCTTTTTTGTCATTTTCACACCAGATCCGAGAGATAGGAGAGAGGGGATGGAGAAGAAGAGAGAGAAGGAGGAGATCAAGGCATCGAGTCTATTTTCGGCTTAGAGTTAGTTGAAAAAATTATAGATCAGGTCAAGACAAGTGTACTCATATACTTTTCTTTCTCTTATTACACTTTTTATTCTGTTGCCTTATGGTACTTTTGTTCAAATGTCCGTCTAAGCTTATATTTTATAAAATCTATATCTTAAGCATGCTTATTTGTCTATTTGGTGTCCGATTTGGTGGTTTTACGCGGTATGGTTTTCGTGAAA
>JAOVVI020018562.1:0-10329 GCA_028571085.2 Nepenthes alata
GACCTCTTGTTCTTTCTAGTGGTGTGCAGGACCCGTACTCAGCGAGCGGAGCCGGATCGGGTCAGCCCAGAAGAATCTGAATCTGTTTGAAGTCGGATCCAGGTATGCATCAGTATTTAATGTTTATATGCAACCCATGTGATTTCAAATGCTTCCCTCCCTCTTATGTTTTCTTTTTATACTTAGACTATTTGCTTTTCCCATCCCGTTATTATTTCATTATCTATTATCCTTTATTTAGTAACGTATGTTTACACTTGTTGGGCTTTATAGCTCATACTTGTTGTCTCTCTTTTTAGATGAGAATGCTCTGATACTTGTCGGGACTGAGCAAGCTGTAGGGGAGAGATAGGCGACCTGATTTTCTGTGTGGAGCTTGAGGACTTAGTTTGATTACGTATGGAATGGGGATTTGTATTGTATTTTGAGAATCCCAATTATATATATTATGTTATGTACGTACGTGGATGTGGATGAATAGTTTGGTTTCTTGTGTGTTATGGTTTCATATTTCTGCAGGTTATTTATTGTGGTAATGTTTGAGGTTTCTTTTAGTTGGCATCCGATCTAGCCGACGTTATATCTGAGATATAATGTTGGTGCCATCTATGGTGTCGTGGTAGTCGGAGATCCTGTGAAATATTGAGTTGTTCAATGATGTGGAATTATTATAGATTATTATGCAGGGTTGTTTATAGGTATTTGTTGTGAGGTCCCGGACCCAAAACGTGTCAATTTGGGAATAATTGAAATAATGGTAACCAAAAAGAGGTTAATCATGTGTTGAAAAATGAGGAAATTGAAGTAAAAAGTGGGAAATCCTCAAAGTTCAGCAAAATGCAGGATTTCGCTGGCCATGCGCTCGAGCTCGACAGCGGGCAAAAAATCTAGATTGCACCGAAAGGAGTTTCGCTCGCCGGTCGCTCGAGCGAGGCAGCGAGCGAATATTGCCGAAAGCACTCGCTCGCCGTGCGCTTGAGCAAGAGTCCGATTTTTTCCCGCGTGTTGACTTCCTTTTTGTTATAAAATGAAGGGGCAAAAGGGAAAGGGAGAGAGAGAGAGCAGACCACGCACGAAGAAGAGGAAGAAGGGAAAGAAGAGAATAGGAGAAGGGAAATCACTTGTTCCAATCAACACTCGGTAAAAATAACGGTAGATCAGGCCAAGGCAAGTGTACTCCGGATGCTATTCTCCATTTTTACTGATTTTTGTTGTCTTCAAAATGAAATTTATGCTCTAAATCCATGTTACTCCATGTTTACCGAAAGCAAAGCTTATATTTCATGATTAATTGGTTAGATTTCATGTTTGTTCATATTTATTGAAGTATTTGGCTCCGATTTCATGCATGAGCATGTGTTATGTGTTCGTTTTGACACCGAAAGAATGTGGCCAAACCCTAACTCGAAATTTTGGGGATTTATGGTTTAAATGCATGATTGGGTGTATATATTTAGATTTATGGCTTTGATTTCATGAAATAAGATATGTTTAGTGATCGATTTGATTCCGAAAGTTTTGACGAAGCCCTAGGTACGAAAATAAATGGGTTTTGATGATTTTTAACCGCAGCTCCTGTTATATAAAAGATAATTGACATTGAAATGAAGCTCCCGGTATGATTTGTTTTTGAAAATTTTACACGAAGTTATACCGATAAATTTCCATGCACTCTGAAGTAAAAATGAATGGTTTTTAGACCGCTATCGTATGTTTCGAACGTTCTAAAGATAAATAAAAGAAAATTGTGAAACTCTAATTATGAAAGAGGATGTTCAACAAAGAAATTATTTCTGATACTGTGATTTAGGAGTCGAACTGATTACAGTCAGGTTAGGTTCTCCGGCATACCTTAGAACTTTACGATGGTAATCGAAAATAACTCTATTCATGGAGTTATATGTGGTCCGCCCTTTCCTCAGGGCGTTATCTATTCATGGAGTTATATGTGGTCTGCCCTTTTCTCGGAGCGTTACGGTTACGAGAAAAGTATAGTTTCTGGCCTACCTTCGGGTGGCACACCGTACCGATCCCGCGAGATGGGATACTTCTATTACAGTTACCGGCCTTGGATTGTGTAGAGTGAACACAATCTATATTCGATCAGCTAGTAGGGTATACTGGCAGGGTCTGTACCGTTATGTTACGTCATCGTTCTATTATGTTACCGTTTTGTTCTGTACTGCCGTTATCATACTGATTTTTATTCCATACCGATTACTGACTACCGATTGCTGATTACCGATTATTGACTTCTGATTACTGATTATCGATTTCTGGTTTTTGAATTTAATACCGTCAAAGTATGCTTTCTCTGTTTCCTAGATTATATTTTATTTAACCGTTCTATTTCTGCACAGATTCATGACCGTTCTGCATCACTATTTTACTGCACATATGCATGTACCTTTCTAGGCCCCGACTCATTATTTTATTATTTTTTTCCTTCCAGATGAGACAGTAGAGTTAGTGCCCGATGAAAAAGAGTGATCGAAGAAAATCTCTAAAGACTTTGAGGGCATGGACTATTTTAGAGCTATTTTTGAAGAACCAGTTGATGTAAAGACTTAAATGGACATGTGATTTTGTATATGGATCTTGCATCTATGGATATTTATGCACATGTGGATTTTGTATAGAATGCGTATGATGTACTTGATGGAAAAAGGAAAAACTATGCTTCTGCCGGTTAATAGTTTAGCTTCCGCTCTAAACTTTTGGATATACTATACAGGTCCTAGACGGCATCTCGTTATATGAATTGTTAGTGTAGTTAATGGTTTATAAATTTATGCCATGGATGACACATGTGATCCTGTGTATGTATGTTGTAGGAAGGATGGTGGTATAATTGATAGTTGTGTGATTGCAATGGCTGATCATGCCGGTTGCATTCTAGAGTTTTCATCCAGTTACAAAGGAGACTCTGTCGAAATTTTTGTAGAAATATTGCATTATAATTTAGTCCCTTAATCCTGTTTCTGTCTTAACTGAAGCTTCTGAGAAAAAAAATCCATTCTGTCACATTTATATTTTAGAAAATATCCAATTTACAAACAGAAATCTGTCCAATTTTTTACAGAAATTACAAAAGAAATTATGGATATTAGATTATGTTATTATTGACGGAGGGTTATTAAAGAAAAATAACCCAATCTGTCACAAATATGTTCCTATCTGCCTTAGAAGGTGGCTCTTTCTTCAAGCACATTATCCACAAAGGTCCCCAGACATTTGCGGAGGCTGAAGTCGTGAACAGAGCATACATTGCAGTCAAAGAAGCCAACAATGCAAAGCTACTTGAGAAGGATGAGAACTCCCACTCGAGGGTAGTAGAAGAAAAGGGAAAGGTTGGGGACATTCTGGGTCTTTGGACAATGAAGAAGCAACACAAGCCCGAGCAGGTTGTTCGAAGGGAGTCTAGACCCATGAATTTTATCCCTCTGAATGACTCCCGTACCAATGTTCTAATACAAATCCAAGAGGAAAAGTTTTAGAAGTTTCCCAAGCCGTTGAAGAACCTAGGGGGTGGTGATCATACCAAATATTGTCACTATCACCGCAGCGGAGGCCACAGTATCGAGGACTGCTGGATGCTGCATAAAGAAATCGAAGAGCTAATAAGGAGGAGTAACCTCAACCGCTTCCTGCAAAGACCCGAACAAGCTTTCGGAATAGTAGGTGATGTTAAGGCTGACCAACCTAGGAACTGTGTAGCTGCGGGGGTCATAAACATGATATCATCCCTCTCGGCCAAAGAAGATGCTCGAAAAATCATTACGGCAAAAAGGCTGAGGACAGGATCTAGGGATAAATCAATTAGTTTTAGTAATGAAGATATGGCTCATGTAACATCCCCCACTCCAATCCCCTAATTGTAACTACCATCATTTCAGATGGAGCGAATGACTACCAGATGAAATGAGTTTTTATTGATAATAAAAGTTTAAATAATTTGCTTTACATGGATGCCTATTTTAAATTGGGACTTGAAAGAGGTCAAATGAGAGTGCCAGAGAGATCACTCTATGGATTGGACAATGAGCCGGTGCCCGTTCAGGGTGTCATCCAATTGGAAGTCACACTAGGGGTGTATCCAAGGATTGCCTCCAAGGTCCTTACCTTTTTGGTTGTATACCTTCCATCAATCTATAATGCAATCCTCAGTTGTCCCTACTTAGTAACCTTCGGCGCTGTCACTTCCATCCCACATCTGAAGATAAAGTTTTCCACTCCATCTAGGATTAGGGAGGTCCTCGGAGATCGGATCGCTGGGTGGACATGCTATTTGTCCTAGGTCACGCAAACTCCCCTTCCGCGGCCAATTGAAGACCTTGATCTATGAGACGAAGTAATACTGCAGCAGGCATAATCCAACGAGCCAACTATCCAAATCCAACTAGATCCCAGAAATCCAAAGAAGTACGTCCAGATAGGAAGCTCACTGCTAGAAACCATCCGAGACCGACTTGTCAGCTTTCTGCTAGAAAATTTGGACATTTTTACCTTGGTGCCAAGCGACATGTCAGGGATCTCCATCGAGATGGTGGTCCACAAATTGGGCATAGATCCTCGTCACAAACCCGTTAGGCAAAATCGTAGGAACTATTTAACAGAAAAACTAGTGGCCATATGTGAGGAAGTAAAGATGCTCCTAGACGCCGAATTCATCCAAAAAGTGTAGTACCCAGACTGGTTGTCAAATGTGGTCATGGTAAAAAAATAATGGGAAGTGGAGGATGTGTGTAGACTTCACAAATCTCAATAAATCGCACCCTAATGACAGCTTTCCTCTCCTCAAAATTGATCAACTTGTAGACTCGATATCCAATTATAAACTTTTAAGTTTCATAAATGCGTACTCGGGTTACAATAAAATAAAGATGAACCCCGAAGACGAGGAACACATGCCATTCATGATAGAATAAGGGGTATACTTTTACAAAATGATTCCCTTTGGTCTCAAGAATGCGGGTGTAATTTACCAGCGGCTCGTAAATAAAATGTTTGAAGGTCAGATAGGTCGGAATGTGATGGTCTATGTAGATGACATACTTGTTAAAAGTAAAATAAGTGGCCACCACATCCATAAGCTGGATGAGACCTTCGACGTGCTCAGGACTCACCAGATGAAACTTAACCCAAGTAAGTGTATGTTTGGAGTGGTGTCTGGAAAGTTCCTGGGCTATATTGTTTCACACCGAAGGATTGAGGCTAATCAGAAAAAGATTAAAGCCATCCTTGATATGAAATCTCCTCAGGTAGTAAAGGAAGTCCAGAAACTCACCGGACGGATAGCAGCCCTTTCTAGTTTCTTGGCCAAATCGGCCGAGAGGCATTTGTCGTTCTTCAAGGCCCTAAGAGGGACAAAAACCAGTGGCTTTTAGTGGGACAATGACTGTGAGGAGGCATTCCGAGGACTTAAAGAGTATATGTCAAACCCCCCTCTCTTAACCTCTCCCTAGCCCGACAATGAGTTGCATCTATACCTTGCGGTATCTGACGTAGCCTTGAGCTCAATATTGGTACGACAGTAGTACGATAGATAGCAACCCGTCTATTACGTGAGTAAGACCCTAGTTGACACGAAGACCAGGAACCCATACACGGAGAAGATAGCTTTGGCGTTGGTGTATTCTGTAAGGATGCTTAGGCCATACTTTCAGGTGCATAAAATCATGGTCCTTACCAATTAGCCATTGAGGGCCATCTTACAAAAGCCCGATGTATTAGGACGACTAGTCAAGTGGGCCATTGAGTTGGGTGAGTTCAACATTGAATTTTGTCCAAGGCCAACCTTGAAAGGTCAGGCCCTCATGGACTTTGTTGCTGAGGCAACAACCCCGACCCTTGGTGATCCTGACCAATATGGAGCAGAAACGCTGGGTGAAGTAACGACATGGACGCTGCACGTGGATGGCTCCTCAATGAGGGACGGTTGTCGAGTTGGCATTGTACTACGATTGTCTAAGGGATCAGAGATAAAGTATTTAAAGACCATTGGGTTCTTGGCCATAAACAACGCCACGAAGTATGAAGCATTGCTAGTAGGGCTCCGATTAGCCAAGGAATATTCAGCCAGTAACTTGGTTGCCTACAGCGACTCTGAGTTAGTCGTCAACTAGGTCCGTGGACATTTCAAAGTTAATAGCCCAACAACTCTCCAAATACCTCTCGAAAGTCAAGGGTATAACTGTGGACTTTGAGAAGGTTGAATTCGTCTACATCCCAAGGGAAGAAAACGGTGGCAAGAGCAGTAGCTTTCGGGGACCCAGGGCAATATTCATGACAAATGCGAGAGGTTCTAAGTAGGCCAAGTATCGAGGACTCCGAACCAGAAGTGATGCAAGTCTCATGCAACAGCATGTGGATAACTCTACTTAAGGTATCTATCCAAGGGGACGTTACCTAAAGGCGCAGATGCAGCTAAGATGATAAAGAAAGATAGCGGGTTGGTACACAATTATGGGTGGCCAATTATAACGGCGAGGGTTCTCGACCCCTTAGCAGAGGTGTCTTGCTCCCGTGGATGCAGAATACGCCCTCCAAGAAGTACATCTCGGGATCTGTGGATCCCACATTGGGAGAACTAACCTAGCCTTCAAGCTCATGAGGTAAGGGTACTATTAGCCAACCATAAAATACAATGCCATAGACTTTGTGCGCAAATGTGAAAGCTGCCAAGTCCATGGCAATGTGACTCACCGACCCCACACAGAGCTCCAAGCACTACAATCACTATGGTCTTTTGCCCAATGGGAACTTAATATCCTCGGGCCACTTCTAATGGCAATCGAGCAAAGGAAATTCCTGATCGTTTGGATTGACTATTTTACTAAATGGTTCAAGGCAGTGCCACTCGTAAAGATTACAAAGCAGAACGCAACTGATTTTATCCGGCAGAATATTATGTGCAGGTTTGGGATTCCCGAGTGCATCGTAATTGACAACAAGACTCAATTTACTGGGAAGCGGTTCACTAAGTACTACACCAGCCTAAGGATCAAGTTGGTTCATACGTCAATCATGTATCTACAGAGCAACGGGCAAGTGGAGGTCTCGAACCGCACGATCTTACACGGACGCATGAGCTGCCATCCGTCATCTGGTCGTACAGAACAACTTCGAGGGAACCCACAAGGAAAACACCATTCAGTCTGTGTTACATGGTAGAGGCAGTCATACCAGTGGAGGTAGGCCTTCCAAACCTCCAGGTAGAGTGCTTTTGTCCAAGTGACAACAACCAAAGACTTTGAGAAAATCTCGATATGCTCGAAGAAATTCGAGACCAAGCGAGGCTGAGGACAGTGGTATATCAACAAAGGGTTGCCCGATATTATAATAAGAGGGTGAAGGCATGACAGTTCAAGGTAGGAGATCTAGTGCTGAGAAGCATAGAGGCCACGAGCAAAAATACCAACCAAAATAAACTTTCTCCAAATTAGGAAGGGTCGTTCCTGTTCTCTACTATATTTCAGAATGGGACCGATAAGTTGCGTATCCAAGAAGGCAAACTGGTCCCTCAGACATGGAATGCCACACACCTCAAAAAAATATTACCAATAAGTATACAAACGGCCAGATAAGACAAAACGTATCATTTCATGTGTTTGTAACATATTTCGCTGACATAATGAAATTTCCTTTGCTATACTTCTTGTTTTGCATATCATTGAATGTTGCACATCATCTCATTGACTTTTAAGACCTAAGATGATCCTAAGTCAAGTGGGAGTAACCCTTTCACTTGCCTCAAAATTCAGCTATGTCTGAACGGCCCATGAGGTTGAACTCAAAACTTAGCTATATCTGAGCAGTTTCGAGGTCAAACTCAAAACTCAGCTATATCCGAGCGGCCCAAGAGGTCAAACTTAAATATCATCTATGTTAGAGCGGACCAAGAAGTCAAACTCAAAACTCGGTTATATCTGAGCGGCCCAAGAGGTCAAACTCAAAACTCGGTTATATTTGAGCGGCCCAAGAGGTCGAACTCAGAACTCGACAATATTTGAGTGGCCTAAGAGGTCAAATTCAAAACTCAGATATGTCTGAGCGGCTGAAGAGGTCAAACTCAAAACTTGGCTATGTTCGAGCAGCCCAAGAGGTCAAACTCAAAATTTTGCTACGATACCAAGCAACCCTAGATGTTGAATTCAAAGCTTAGGCGGCTTAACATAGCAAGGATGTAATGACCCTTGAGGTAGCATCTTCAACTCAGACTTTTTTGCTTGGTCCTCTTCTTCTTCTTCTTGGCAGGGAGGCCGACAGGGGTGCCAAAGTCCCAAGACTTAGGTCCCTACTTGGCCTTAGACAAGTTCTCGGACCTCAACCATTTATTCTCTTTGTTTTAATGAAAGTCGAGAAGATTGGGTTGTACGATAACAACGATATCTTTCACCAACGCCCTCTCCTCAACCGTGGCTTCTTGGTAGTATTTGGGTTCAACGTTCCCCAAATCATTGGGGTTATCCCGAATACCGCAAATCATCAGAAAAAAGAACTTATCTTTCCACCTTTTGGTGGAATTAGGTGGCCACCACTCAGCGCCGCAAACTCAGAACGTAGAGTGATGACAACCCAGTCCTGACTCTGCGTGAACCTCAAGATTACCTTCATAGCCAAAGACTCAAAAGTTTGGTTATGATAACGGGTGAAGACGTAGAGAGAGACAAGATATCTTACTACATTTAGCAAAAATTGTGCAACGGGGACCTTGAGATCTCTTAGGATGTGGTACAGATCCAAAGGCATGTCAAAATGAAGTACACTCTTGAGGTAGACTATGTAGACCGTGATGAAGCCGTCTGGTGGGCTGCATGCCCTCTCATATGGCTCTAGGACTAGCATCCCCATTTTAGAAGGGATGTGATATCTCGCATGAATAACATTAAGGTGAGGAACAGTGAGAGAAGAAGTGATGTCTGCAACGCCAAGAGCCATCGAAATGTACAAAGATAAAAAAGATAAACAGTGCACAGCAATGGGGTCGTAGAGAGTATTTTTGGAGACTTAGGAAATCATCGAAGGAAAATGAAAGTAAGTAAATGGCAAAGGAGGCAAACTTCCATCATCTAAAGGCTTTGAAATTCAAAAGGGCACGCTGTATTTAATGCCACGCCATGTGTCAATTTTTCACCGGTTCAAGGCTAATGATGACTTTTCCCATTCCGCATTTAATGCGCATCTGGCCCGCATTTAATGCGCCAGCTGACGGCCAAAATAGAACCTCGAACTTGGAGAGAGTCCGCGAACTGTGATCACATCCTTCAACGAAATTGGGCAAAGCAACTCAGGAAGACATCCGTGGACTCTTGTGAAGTTCGTGGACGAAAAGAAGAGCACCTTGGACGCGGCAATGCTGCACATCAGTCAAGCAGTAAGAACCTTGAAGGATCAGGTCAAGGGCAAAATTTTTTGAGCTGTCAAACATGCCAAAGGTTGAGATTATCGTACATTTTAGTATGATGGGCTAGTGATGGGTAGAGAATACCCAAGGCCCTATTAAGGGTCCGTTTTCATGAAACAGATTCACGTCCAAAGAAGATAGAAGAGCCCAATAGGGTCTGAGAGACTAGATTGGCTCTGAGCGACCGAGGACAAGGGCGGACGACTCAAGTGGCTGACTTGACCTAAGAAGCTAGTTAGCCCCAGAAGTCCAAGAACCTAAGCCCCTGTCAAATTAAACCCAAAGAGTTGGATTAGTCCGAGAAGTTGACTTCTGTTAGAGCACATGTGACCTCTGCAACACGCGACCTATACGAAGAATGACTGCTTCTGGCACACTTGTGATGTGATGTCTCATAGAATAAGCTTGCGTACACGCGATCTTTCTGATACAGTAGAGCAGACCACAGATTTAGTGACGAGGCAACCAGCACATGCTAGGCCACGTGGATGGTCCACGAGGACATCCAAGCCCCCATATAAGCATTCAAGATACACCAAACAAAAGATCCTGCCTCCACTTTTGTATTAACGCACACAAAGAGAGAGTGTGAGTTTTTCTCCTAATCTAATGAGAGAGCACTTACATAACCTTGAGTTTCAAGTGTTCTCCACTATTTATAATCACCCAACGACATAGTGGAAGTCAACTTAGATCATTAATCTTATGATTTTTCTCTCCCATTCAAAAATGAGGTTTTCACATTATGTGCTATTTTTTCTCCATTCGCTAACACTCGTCCAATTTCTTGGGTATTGCTTTGATTTTGATTTCGGATCTGAGTTTATAGCATAATCACAATCCAACTGTTGCGTTATGGACGTTCGGGTCCGAGCAACACAAATGGGATGATGATTGAGTGAGAGAAGAGAGATTGAACACCA
>JAOVVI020018564.1:0-10328 GCA_028571085.2 Nepenthes alata
ATCAGTAAATGCCAAGATATAACATCATATATAATAAATTTAAATTAATTATTTTTTAAATTTTATATATAATACTTTTTTAATATATTATTATAAAATTTACAATAGCACACCATATGAGTTATTGTAAGCTGCATGATTTAAGGAGAAGTATTGGATTTAGCAAGACTTATGCATAAGGAAAAATATTTGAGTATTGTTGCGTCTTTGGATCATGATTGTTAAACGGATTAGGGATCCAAATGCTATATATGTAATGGATCCGGTCTCCGTATACTCAAATCTAAATCCTGTGCAACACAATAACACAGTTAAAGGATTGGCAATACTAATTTTTTAGTATATCCTCCGACGCTTAAGTCAGTATTTATCTTTTGTAAAAAAAAATAAATAGAGTATACAATTTAAAAATTAAAATAATTTTGTATTTGGGAACTTGCGTGTGAGGTCCTAGGTCCCAAATTATTATTTTTGATAAAGCAATTAAGTTGATGTAATTAAGTTTAGGCTCTATATTTGCGAGTGGATATGTTCCGGAAGCAAAATTGTGGAGTCGGGATGATGCCTGCTGGGTGCCTCGGCCCAATAAGTAGGTGCTTGCCGCTCGCTCAAATGCGGCAGGCAGGCGCCAAAACCAATAGCGCTGTGCCTGAGGGCGCTAGCGAGCGCTCGAGCGCGGGGGAGGCAGAATGTGTGCGCCTGCCACGTGCTCGACTGGCTGTCAATATAAAGTCGTGTGTGGGTTTCACTTTCACATTTTTTGCCCAACTTTCTAAGGAAGAGAGAAAGATAACTGAATGAGGAAGAGAGAGAATGTAGGTTTCGAGGCTCCCGAGTTCGATTCCACTCGAAAGCAAGTTAGAAAAGTGATAGATCATGTCAAAACAATTACACTCCCACCTTTTTATTCCGTTTTTAGGCACTTTCATTTTGTCTCATTTGGGTAATATTGTTCTGATGCTTATTTTGGGTTATATGTTGGGTTACCCATATTCTCATTATGCAAATACTTTGATTTTATATTCAATTTATGAGATTTGAGTATTTTTTGCATCCGAAAAATTGTAACCGTGCCCAGATTTGATGTCACCCGAAATTCCTATAATTTTTGCATGATTTGGCTTGGGAGATGAGTTACTCATGTCTTAATAATGAATTATTGGTAGTATGGATGTTTGATTTGAAGATTTGGGCGTTAATTGCTCTAACAAAGCCCTAACTTCATGCCCGTAAGTTTTACTTCTCTAAATTGGGACTTTTGCTTAATTTAGCTTAAGAAAAATATGAACTTATGTGTTGAACACGATGAATTTATAAATGGTTCGCATGAATTATGAAATTGCTAATTATAAGTGTTTCAGAAATCATAATTGAATTGTTTATAAGAAAAATTGTATCGAAAATTTTAACTCGAGCTTGGTATAAATTGGTTACAAGTTCTAAGCTTCGAGCTAAATTAGGTATGTGATGACAATGTATGACTTATGAATAGTGTTAAGAAAATGGGATATTCTTCACTTTAGCTATGGGCTTTGGTCACGAGCTTTAGCTACAAGCTACAAGCCTTAATTATGGGCCTTGGTCACGAGTTTCAGCTACAAATATTAGCTATGAACTTTAGTTACGAGTTTCGGTCATGGGCCTTAACTGTGGGTTTTGGCCACGGGTTTCACCCACGAGCCTTAACTATGGGTTTTGGCCACGGGTTTCATCCACGGGTCTTAACTATGAGTTTCGACTATTGATCGTTCTCTCGGAGTAAAAACTATGAAAATTTGGGTTTAAGAGTAGAATTTTCTAAGAAAATAAGAAGTTAAGAATAAGTTTTCAATATGACTTGACCAGATAAGAAATTAGAAATGAAAAAGAAATAGAATGACATTACGAAGGTTTTACCCTCATTGAATGTTTTGGGAACGTAATCACTGTCATCTTTCCTTGACACATTTTATGTATATATGTATATGTCGTTATATTTTGATTATTAATTGCATGTTCTTAAATATTTATGTGTATTTGTTAAGCTTTGACTCACCCCTTACTGTTTTTACTAATCCCCAGATGGACAACACGAGTTCTTGTCCGACGAGCAGAATTAAAGGACTAATGTTAATTAAGGGTAGGAAATATGATATGATGCATTCTCGGTTATTCTTTTATAATTTGGTACAGTTATTACTCTTTTAGAGGCAGAAAAGTATATATACATAATTCTTCTGTATGGAAAGCTAGTGGGCCTAAGCCTAGATAGATACAATATTCTGTTGAATTTTATTCATTGTAGGTCATGTAAAGAAATTTCAGGGCTTTAGCGGCATCTCTCTATCCCAACAAGTGTCTAGATACCCAATGTTAAAGTCACAAAATATGGTGACGGTTGTGGATCCTATTGTTAAAGATTATGTGTGTTGTTGGATGATCTTTTGATTTTGTTTAGAATTAAATTTTATTATTAAGTAGGTTTTGTATTAACCCAACGTCTGTGTTACAGCTGGACCCTTATCGATTTTCGGTTTGGATACAGGACATCACATTGTTCTTTTCTTGAAGCGTCTTAGGAAGAAAGAGAGTGAGAAATGTTGGTTGCCCGACAGTCTCCTCTCTTACCTTGCTGGATAGAGGGTATTTTTATAATTATTATGAAACAATTGATTCTTTTCGTCAACTGTCTAAAAAATCATTGAATAGATAAAATTTTATCAATATTTCAATTTCAGCTATCCGAGCCTGTTATAATGAGACGAAGAGAAATCGTCCAGCCATTATCTTCAGTTAAAGTTTATCCTCGGATAGATCTTCAGACTTGGCCAAAATAGCTTTTTAGGCTTCTCTGATATATTGGTCAAACTTTAAAAATAAGATTTCTCATTGGGTCATTGGTGTCGATACCAATTAAATATATATATTATTGGATTTATTCTATATTATTTATCATATATTTAACAATGTATTAAAATAGTTAAATATTATAATTTTAAACAATATTATTATATTTTATTATAAAAGTTATGTTTCTAATAATAAACCCGGCCTTTAATAAAAATAGCAAATTTATATAATTAAAAACTATTTTTCTTTTTGCTATATAAATGAGAGAACCGCCTTTTATGTATAAATGGACAAAGGTTATTTTCTGATTAAGTATTAGGGTGATTTTTTCATATTTATAAGTATGAGTTTTTTCTTTCATTAATCTCGCTTATTTTTTTTTTATTTAAGTGGGTTTTTTTTTTAAAAAAAAATACAGAGTTCTTAGAGTAGAGAAATTGTTTTTTTTAAAGCATTATTTTTAAAACCAAGGAGGCATAGTTCTTTTGTCTCAAATTTGAGATTATTAGATATAAATTTAATGGTCTTATATTTTTAAAAAAGAAAATTTAATGATTTTTTTAAAATAAAATATATATATCATTAAATTTATATATAGCAGACTCATAATTACAATAAAAAACCCGCATCTCAACCAGGGGCAGTCTTCACAAAATCTAGACTGGCCCAATGTTTAACAAATTAATGCTATAATTTTAGGGATAAATAGCTTTTTTTTAATTTAATTTTCCCCATTATTTTCAAATTAGAGAGTGAATTTTTATAAACTAAAGATATAAGATCCAATTTACTTTATATTTATCTTATTTTCTCCCCTATAATTTAACAATAAAACAACTAAAATGCAGTTGAATTACTTTCAATTTCTTGATTGATTATTATAAAATTAATAATCAATAAAAAAATATAATTTAAACCCACATCAAGCACAAGTCAGTACATACTTACCTCTCAAAAAAAATCAATTTTAATATACTTAACAATTATATATCTTTTAATAATTTACTAATTTTAATATTTTTAGTCTGTCAAATAATATTTTCTTATAAACAATAAGCATGAACCCACCATTCCTTACTGAAAAAGATCCAAGCCAAACAATTTTTTTTAAAATGGGATAAATTATCAAAAGACAAGTAACAACAATATATGATAATAGCAACATGAGACATTACACTTGGATATTTGATCAATGGCCGCTTGGTGGCATAATTACACATGAGACATTACACTTGATCCCATAGAAGAGAGAACACCCAACATATCTGGGGAAATTACACATGAAACATTCATCCGAGTACTGAGTATTTATCTGCATCTGATGCTAATGGTGATATGTCTTCTTCCTAAGACGACACAGAGGTAACTAAACACATCACAATTCTTCCAGCTTACAAACTCAAACATCAAGAAGAAAAGATTGATGCCTACGGTCCATATGTCTGGGCAAAATGTCGCAAGATCAGCAATAACAAGAGAATACAGCTTCAACGTTTGGCTCCTCTTGGGTAATTAGATCGGCTGATCAGCAAGTCCAGTTGCAGTATCGAACACTGCAGTTGGATCTAAAAATCACGGATGGGTCCTCCAATTTGTTATAAATTGCCGAGAGGTGACTCCGTGGCATGATCGTCCACAAACCAGAGGCCAAAATCATGAAAACGTTTTATCTTCTTCTCAAAACCCGTGATGTAGTTGTTATGGATGATAACATGCATGCCCTTGGTTTCCTGAACCCATGTTTGGTTCTTGAAGTATAATCCTCCTGTGGGAAATGCAGATTGAGGGAGCAGATACATATCCACCTGCAGCATTTTTTTTGCTAATTTCAGACACAGGATCCAAGCAGCCAAAGTACATTTTGAAATCTGATACAATGTTCAATTGCCTTAACATAACAGTAGAGTTATAACCGTATCATCAAGGTATCGCGGATACGACTCATGAAAACTATATTTTCTATAATATAAGATAAAACTTTATATAACAGACCTAAAGTAGTCAAACTGTTATCTGGACTCTGGACATATTGGAAGTTTTGTGCATTGAGCCTCCCTAATATCATATCAGATAGCATGCAGTTGTCTTCTCTAATAAGAAGAGTGACACTTCTCCAAAGGCTAATCTATCAATATCCAACATATATTGGAATAACTTTATTATTATTATTATTATTTACTCCAATTCGTGTTGGACACATTGCGATGTTTTGTAATTTTGAAGAAAATAAAGTTTTTAATAAAAACTCAAGAAATGGGAGTTGTTTTGTAATTCAAAAAGAATTAAAAACCTAAGCTCCCTTCATGTAAAACACTTTTCCATCCCCAAGTAAAATAGAATTTTCATCCCATGGAGCACATCAAATGTGGAAAATTCCACTCAATTCTTGATGGTGGGGCAGCAGCAGCAGCGACCAAAGGCTGTGAAATTGTGGGAGTAATGTATATTTTTTATGAAAAGGGTAAAAAAAATTATTTGGCATCAATTCCTTACACATTCCTCTAGATGTTCCTGCATAACAAATACTACAAAATTAAATCTCAATTCAATTCTTGCATATTCAAAGTTACCAATCAAACATTAGAATATTAGTTTTCACCTCTAACTCTATGAAAAACTATCCTATCTTATTTCATTCTCGCAACATAATACTAGAGGAAATTGATCAGTTTTTCGCGAAAGTTCTTTTGTATTGGGAACTTTATGGGATGCTTAACCCATGAATCCAATAACCCCACCTACTTCAAGCTGATTTGTAATAGTGTTCCTTTTCTTTAGAGAGCTGTTACGGTGCTCACAGTAGAGTTTTAGGTGAGATTAAATAATCATCTAAATCATTTATTGTAATATTTACTATTCATCCACCTAATTTCTAATTCTAACCATTAGGTGCGTATGAGAGTCTCCCCACCAGGATGACCATAATATCACTCTTCATAGTTTTCATAATATCTACTTGACCTATAAACACAACACGCCATACAATGTGACCAAAACAATCGATAAAAACAAGTAGACGAAAGATTTTAGCTGAGGCTCCATAATCAATAATGACAAAGGGATTTTTGTGAAGATGACACTAGTATCCATTTAAACACAGATTACGAGCATTAACTTGTGGCTGTTTGAGAAAATGGGATCGACACCCACATACACGGCGGGTGAATAGTTTTTAAGTACTGCAGAACTAAAAACTAAGTCAATAATTCAATAAGAGAAACAATTAAAAATGCAAGATGGGGCAATTAAATCAGCAAGATCACACATACAGTAAGATCAACAAAAAGAATGGCATAATAATTATAATAGAACTAGATCTTGTTGGCAAAAGAACAAATCATAAACCTACTACTCAATAGAAAAAACCCTCTGAGCCGCAGGTTGCCAACTTAAAAATCTACCATGCGAGAAAAGTCAACCTCCTCCACTTTGAATAACCTAGACGTGAATATATATATATATAGGCAAAGGTATAAAAGTGGTTGTGCCGCTAGAGGCGTGCATAGTAGGAAAAACAGTTGTGTCACTAAAACAGTCCTCGAGTGGCGACGAGTGACAGCCATGGGAGATCTAGCTCCAGTTGAGAGCCATCTCTCAGCTAATTCATTGCTTGAGCAGCCATCATGAGCTAGTCGCATTGCAGCCATCTGGGTGATGCAGAGAACAGGCTCTCGGCTAGTTTGGCGCTTGGCCACTAGTGATGTGCTGATTGCGCTTCCTGCAGCTCAAAATTCTGAAACTAATAGATTAAATATAACTCAATTGACTAATCATATGGCTCAGAATTCGCCAACACAAAACAAAAACCCAACACTGTTATCTAAATTGCATAGTCTAGTTGGTCCTATAAGATGTACACAATCACCCAGCTTCTTCTGTAGTTCACTTATCCTTTTGGAATCAATTTGTAATGGATTAATAATGCATCTCAATGTTTCCGCCAATTGACATCCAAACTTATAACAAGAAATCAACTAGTACTTTCATAACCTTGACCTTGAAAACATGGCTTCTAAGTTTGAGCTTAATATGCTGTCTAAGTTATAATGTTCATGTGATGAACAAGCTCCATTAAGGTAAGTAAATGACTAGAAAACCAAAATAAATAAATAAATAAATATATAGATGGAAAGAAAAAAAGAATATGTTGGTGAGAAGACAATGAGAGGAGAGAGTAAAGCTAACCTGCCCTGCAGTTTTGTTTAATGCCCAGTTGAAAGCAGGCTGGTCATTAGACTTTTTTGCTTTGGACCAAGGCTGAGCCTCAAGTTCTTCTATCCATTTCTTCATGACTAATTTGGCACTGGTATTTGGACGCAGGAAAATCATGCAGCTGCATATGTAAGTTCTTCCCTTTTTGCCTGGAGGTGGCAAGACATGAGGATGGTTCAAAGGTTTCACCTGGTGGTCACCCATAAAAGAAAAAAAAATCAAAATATGAACAATGATGAAAGCCCTTATAAAATTTTTGGCAATTCCGGTCATGATTTTACGTAAAGGGAGTCTATGGGTTTCAATCAAGTTCTATTTGAAAATTACATTCTCATTCCAAAGGGATATGATCAGGTGATCACAGATTTCTTTGAAGCAACAAAGACGTATAAGGATAAGATGACAACGTATTCAATAGTTTTTACTAAATTCATCAAACTCTCAGTTACTCATGCATGGATATAGTGCCCGACATTTCCAGTAAAAGCTAAAGAACATTGAGTTTGAAATTCGACCATGAATTGGTCCTCCAAATGATGGTCATCATCCCCATATAGAGTTCTAAACTTCCAACAGAGACAAATGGAGAATGCATGATACAAGAAAATGAATTTTGAGAATTGCCTATTGGTCAGATAAAATATCAGCAATTTTTATTGTTTTGTTTCATTCTTGGAAATTGAAGCCCATATGTTTTAAATGTACTTAATTTTCTATGAAGTCTAAATCCATGCATTTTGTAGATATTTAAAACGTGCATTGATCAAAACTTTTGGACATTTTCCAATAACCCAAAAAGATATTAAGATTGATTTTAATAAAATTAACAAAAACCTCACAAATAAGAAAAATAATGATAAAAGAAAGTCAAATTTTAATATATAATTCATTTATGATGTGATTATGAGAGCGGAAAACAATCTACATCAGTGATGCTTAGTACCAATATATATCGCCACACGGCCAACACCGACAAAGCCGCACCTGAATGCAATAATGATATTTTCGCCCATGCTATTGGTGCTTAAGTAGTCTATGTAGACCCTACTATTCTGTTAGGACATCATCATTTTTCCTTTAGTGTGACCGAAGGATGCCGGAATGCATAAAGGTAAAAGGATAAAAAGAAGAATACATACTGCAGCTATGTCGTCTGTGAAGTATATATCATGATTTCCCTGCAAATAAGGAAACGGGTCGGCCAACCAAACCATATCAACATCATTGTACATAACATTATACCCAAGCTCCAATATGTGCAGCAGGTGTAGTGGCCTTCTTGATGTGAAATTAAAGAAGCCCTGCATAAATGAAACTATTAGAGTTTCTTAAAAGGAGTAAGTGGGAAAACTCCATCATGTAAACCCAAGAAGTATGGACACTCTCTGAGACTTAAAGTGTCGGTGTCCGGCATATGTTAAGCACCGACATGCCCTAGACAGGTGTCAGATACACCCCAACATGTGTCAATTTTTTTAGTCCGACAAATCTCGATATATTTTAGACACGTTGAGTAATTTTATATTTTTTTAAAAGTTACGGGCCACTTTGTAAATCTCAAAAAATATAAATTGCTTTATAATTTTAAAAACATAAAACCCCACCACTCTCTTTCATTTATATCAATAGTCCCCACTCTCCAAAAATTTCTTACAGTCAAGAAAGGCTTTTTATTAGTGATAGGCGATACTTTTTTTTCAACAAATTTTCACAGAACATAGAGTTAAAACTCAAGAGAGATGAGATGAATACGAAGGTGAAACAAATAAAGATGATAACACAGCTGATCTCTTAAAGAGTAAGAATTTGATTTTTTCCATCACAAATGAAGACGATAACCCAAAAATTTAGTATAAAATAGTAATGTTTAACAATTAAAACAATTATAAACCATTATTTTGGTTTTACTTGTCCCCAACGTATGGCATTCTTGATTTTTTAAAAAATAGTATGTCGACATGTCAGTATCGTATTCTTATCCCCTGTCAGTATTCGTACTTCATAAATGTAATCACTTATATAATACCCAATTCCCCATTTAATTGATTTGATATTAATAGTTTATTTTGGGTTAATTTTGGATATATTGAAAGCAATTGTGTTATGTGAATTTGAAGGAAGTTTAGAACAATGAAGCAGCTTTGGCACCTAAGGCATGCCCAACGGGCGATCATGCACACTTTTGACAGATCGGGCATGCTCAAGAAGCACCTCTGGACTGTTCGAGTGAGTTTGGGCAAACTGGGAAATGCTTGATGCGCACCTGAGGTGACCATCGAGAAGCACCTAAGATGGTACCCTTGCGAGGCTCGGGTTATGTGACGGAACGGATTTTTTTTTTTTTTTGTATTCCGTCGACGACCTCCCGGAACTGACACCGAGATTTCGGTGATCCGGTCCGGGCCGATCGTATCATCAAAATTACAGGATCATAGATGCCATCTAGGTTTCATACATATTAGTCGTCAACATAACATAAAGCGGAATCTAAGTACTTTGAGGAATATTCTTTTTTTGGTAAGTAAGTATTTTGGATTAAAGGGGGAAAAAACTATAAAATTTATGTTTTATCTCCGAGTATTTTGTCTTGGATTTAAAACATAAAGCGCTAGGCATACCCTGAGCAAACGGTACATCAGATAATACATAAAAACCTTTAGAAGGACTACGTTCAACAGAACTAACAAAATATGAAATTTTTCTTCATAAAAAATATGAAATTTGGTTCAGCACCAAGAGCACCAAAATCTGAACCAAAAAAGCCACACCAACACAGATATGCAGTATCCGCAGTCCAAACCACCCAGCACACTTTCTCCCAGCTGTATCTTCCAACAGCAGCAGCAGGTTCAGAATCAACTGCAGCAGTGATCAGGGCTTCCGAGAAGGGAACCAGCAGATAGCATCTTTAAGAGCAAAGCTAGCCATTACCAATTTTGAATCAGCAGATCAGCCCCATTCACATAAGACCATGCTGCTTCAGCACCAATAGCATTAGACCAAATGCTTACCGGACAGCTAAGCCCTCCACATCCTTCAACAAACAATCTAAATTGCATTTCAGATTCAACCTGCAAAATTGTTGAACTGCTGCATCCAGCATCATAAAACAAGACCTCTTAATAGCAGAGGATCCAAGCTAGCCGAAGGAGATCTCAATCAGCCCGACCCCAAGACCTCAAGACCTCAATTGAAACCACTCAGCATTTTCCAGCACCAACCCAGACAGGATCAAGGCATGCTGCATCAAAATCAATCACTGTCCAAACAATGGAGCAAATTCCAGG
>JAOVVI020018565.1:0-10328 GCA_028571085.2 Nepenthes alata
TCAACGTAAAACCGGACCTCTTTTATCACGGAAATCCGGACTCATTTTCATTAAGAAATTCCGAAGTGAATTTAAGGCATGTTCCGGACTGGATTTTCATATGGAGATCTGGACTTCTTTTTAGCCCGGAAATCCGGACTTCTTTTTCGGTCAACCTACGTTGACCGGACTTAAGGATTAAAACTTTCCTTTTAAAATTTTTAGGGCGTTACACAGTGTGCATGCCATGTATAAGGAAAAGAAAAAAAAGAAGTTGGGCCTGCACCAGCAGGCGACATAGCAGAAGAAAGCAGAGCAGCTAGCCATGCATTTGTAGGAGTCATGCGGGAAGATCATCATTAAATCAGGTAAAAAAAAGTTTATTATTACTACCATCTTCACCCCTTCTTCTCTATAAAAGGAAGCCAAAACAGAAGCAGAAGAGGGGAATTTCTTTTGGAGCAAACAGTGAAGGAAAGCAGGGAAGAATCTGGAGAAGGGAGCGTGAGTTTGTGTAGGTGAGAGGGAGAAAACAGAGATTTGAAGCTGAGGTGTGCGACGCTAGGAGAAAGATATTTGGGGAGTTAGAGCAATGGAATCGGGGGCCGAAAGTGAGAAAAGTAAAAAGAAAACAGAGAGTTGTAGAGGAGGACGAAGGAGCTAGAGGTGCACACAAAAGAAAGAGAGGGTTTTCGGGGAGAAGGGAGAGCTGGAAGAAGAATAGATGAGTGGAAGGAGAGAGAGTGAGTGGAAAGTCGGAGAGAGAGTGAGAGGGAGAAGGGCAGGTGAACGAGAGACTGAAAGGAAGCAAGGGTGTTTTGTTTTTTTTCTTTTATTATTAGTATTTTTTTATTATTACTGTTTTTAATTTAGTAAGTTTGGTTCAGGGTCATCCTACTATATCAGTGAATCTCAGCTTACTATGAAGCTTATTTTCAGATTGGACTCCATTAGTTTATAATTTTCTTATAGGTTGGTTTAATTTCAGATTGATATCGGAGCTTCATAATTTCATATTATATTGTGCTGCGAAAATCACAATGTTATGACTAACCATTACAATCTCCTAACATCTAACATCTAACAATTTTATTTTACTTTTATTTAATTTTATGTATTTTATTTATTCTCTCAGCCTTTGATGGCTCTGCCACCGCCGTTCTTGCAATTTTATATTTATGATATTTAGTTCTTACACTTTATTTATTATTTTTTTAATTTCGAGCCTTGGATGGCTATGCCACTCCCGCTCAGTTATTTTTATATTTCTACACTTTAATTTTATGTACTTTAATTTCTATTGCTGCAGGACGGTACAGCCGCTAAAAGCACTTTAATTTTCAACAATTATAAATTTTATTGCTTAATATTTCGTATCTTCTAGTTCACTTGAGGGCCGTACAACAGTCGTTATGGCCGCTCTGATTATCCCTGAATTAATATTTTAATTTTTCTTTTATATTTTTATAATTACGAAATTAGTTTTGCATAGAAAACCAACTCCTTGTGGATATGGCACCGGACTAGCAAGAAAACTACACCAAACCCTCGTATACTTGGGAGGTTAAAAATACCGTATCTATTAAGGTTTGGTCAACACTGCCGACACCTTATGTGAAATCAAAGTTTTTGGGTTCCGGGGAGAATATGGTCGCAAGGCTGAAACTTAGTGGAATTGACGGAATGACACCACTTGGAGTGGAGCCTGCAGCTTAATTTGACTCAACGCGGGAAAACTTACCAAGTCCATACATAGTAAGGATTAACAGGCTAAGAGCTATTTCTCAATTCTATGGGTGGTGGTGCATGGCCGTTCTTCATTGATGGAGCAATTTGTCTAGTTAATTCCATTAACGAATGAGACCTCAGCTTGCTAACTAGCTTTGTGGAGCTATCCCTCCACAACTAGCTTCTTATAGGGACAATGGCCTTCCATGCCACGAAAGTTTGAGACCATAATAGGTTTGTGATGCCCTTAGTTGTTTTGGGCCACACGTGCACTACACTGATGTATTCAACGAGTCTATAGCCTTGGCCGACAGGCCCGGGTATTCATTAAAATTTCATCGTGATGAGGATATATCATTGTATTTGTTGGTTTTCAACAAAGAATTCCTAGTAAGCATTAGTCATCAGCTCACGTTGACTACATCCCTACCCTTTGCACACACTGCACGTCGCTCCTACCAATTGAATGGTCTGATGAAGTGTTCGAATCATGGCAACGTGGGCAGTTTCCTGGCGGTGACATCATGAGAAGTCCACTAAATCTTATCATTTAGAGGAAGGAGAAGTCATAACAAGATTTTCGTAGGTAAACCTACGGAAGGATCATTGTCAAAATTTGCTAAGTAGAGCGACCCGTAGACAAGTTGAAATAAATCGTCAAGGGTGCAGTGCCTAATGTGGAACGGCACCCTCGACTGTTGACCGAGCCCGTGCCTTATAGTTTGCTCCAGGAGCGGCAATGGGTGTGCTGAGTTAGGCTTGGCATAAGAACAAACCCCGGCACAGATCATGCTACGGAACTGTAACATAGTTTGTGTTGCCTTACCGCCAGATGCTCGGTGAGTGCGGTGGTGACCTATCGTATTTAAATGACTCTTGGCAACGGATATCTTGACTCTTGCATCGATGAAGAACTTAGCAATATGTGATACTTGTTGTAAATTGTAGAATCCTGTGAACCATCGAGTCTTTGAACACATGTTGTGCCCGAAGCCTCTAGGCTGAGGGCACGTCTACCTACGCGTCTTGCATTGCATCGCCCCAAACCAAGCCATTGTGTCTCTGCATGGTAGGTTGGGTCGGAGAGTGCCCTCCCTTGCGTTGTTGTGCAGTTGGCCTAAAATTAGAGCTCAGTGACTGTTCCACAATGTTCGGTGGTCGATAAGGAGAAGGCCAATGTTGCATCATGTGCTGCTCAGCACGTTGCCCATGAAGCTCGCATGACCCCACCGTGTTGTTCATACAGCATCAACGCAGTGACCCCAGGTCAAGAAAGGTTACCTGCTGAGTTTAAGCATATCAATAAGTGGAGGAAAAGAAACTTACAAGGATTCCCATAGTAATGGCAAGCAAACTGGGAAGTGCCTAGCTTTAGAATTTGGTGGCTCTGTTGCCTGAATTGTATCCTGGAGAAGCATCCTCTGCTACAGGCCGAGCTCAAGTCCCTTCAAAAGGGGTACTAGAGAGGGTGAGAGCCCCATCGTGTCGAGACCCTACCGCACCACAAGGTGCTATCAGTGAGTCGGGTTGTTTGGGAATGTAGCCCCAAGAGGGCGATAAATTTCATTCAAGACTAAATAATGGTGAGAGACCAATAGCAAAAAAGTACAATGACAGAAAGATGAGAAGGACTTTGAAAAGAGAATCAATGAGTGCTTGAAATTTCTAAGAGGCAAGAGGATGGGGGCTATCGATGCGCCCCAGTCAGATGTGGAATGGTCACAAGCCAGCCCACCGATCGACTTGAGGGATGGACCGACACAGATTGAGGCGGTGGCTAAAACAAAAGTCGTAGACGAGCTCAAGAGCATCGTCCCTTTGACCGAGGAAAGTAGTGTACGTCAACACGATGTTCTTGGAACCAACACACTCCAGGCATCAGTTTGTGGGCCCCCCATTTGTCCCATCTTAAAACACGGATCAAGGAGTCTATCTTGTGTGTGAGTCAATGGGTGGGTAAACCCATACGACGCAAGGAAGCTAATTGGCAGGATCCCCTCGCGAGTTGCACTGTGGACCGACCTTGATCTTCTGAGAAGGGTTTGAGTAAGAGCATACCTATCATGACCCGAAAGATGGTGAACTATGCCTAAGTGGGTCGAAGCCAAAGGAAACCCAAGTGGAGGCTCGAAGCAATTCTAACGTGCAAGATTCCCACTGTCCCTGTCTACTATCTAGCGAAACCATAGCCAAGGGAACAGGCTTAGCAGAATCGGCCGGGAAAGAAGACCCTATTGAGCTTGACTCTTGTGCAACTTTGTGAAATGACTTGAGAGATGTAGGATAAGTGGGAGCACTCAGGTAAAAGTAAAATACCACTACTTTTAACATTATTTTACTTACTCCATGAGTCGGAGGTGGGGCATGGCCCCTCTTTTTGGACCCAAGGCTCGCCCAGCAGGCCGATCTGAGTGGAGGACATTATCAGGTGGGGAGTTTTGATGGGACGACACATCTGTTGAAAGATAACATAGGTGTCCTAAGATGAGCTCAACGAGAATAGAAATCTCATGTGAAACAGAAGGGTAAAAGTTCATTTTATTCTGATTTTTAGTATGAAAATAAACTGTGAAAGCATGTCAGCCAAGCGTTCATAGCAACGTTGCCTTTTGATCCTTCAATGATGACTCTTCCTATCATTGTGAAGCAGAATTCACCAAGTGTTTGATTGTTCACCCACCAATAGGGAACATGAGCTGGGTTTAGACCATCATGGGATAGGTTAGTTTTACCCTACTAATTATATTGTCATGATGGTAATCTAACCTACTACGAGAGGAACCGTTGAATTGCACAATTGGTCTTTGCGCTTGGTTAAAAAGTCAGTGGCGCAAAATTATTGTGTGCTGGATTATGACTGAATGCCTTTAAGATAGAATCTGGGTCAGAAGTGGCACATGCACTCACCGCTCATTTGTCAACCCGTAGTAGGGGCCTAGCCCCCAAGGGCACGTGTCGTTGGCCATGCCCCCACAACGGATGAACTATGTGGGCCATCTAGAAGTATAATTTCCACCAAGCAGCAGGTTGAATCCTTTGCAAATGGCTTAAATAAGTGATGGGATATTGTAAGTGGTAGAGTGCCCTTGATGCCACAATCCACTGAGATTCAACCCTACATCACTAATATTTGTCCCTCCCCCAAACTGAGAACCGATGCAAAAAAAATGGAGGCTCAAGGATGGACGGTCGTCATCACAGCTATCTACCCCACTCCGCATTACCCCTCGGATGCTCCTGCGAAAACCACTAAATTTTTAGGCAGGATAATCGAAATGGAATAGAACAGAGCACCATCGTCCATGTCCCTAGATTTTAAGTGCATGTCCCTGCCGTGCCCCAACAATAATCTGATTCGACCATGTCACGTAACTTCTATGGTAGTGTCGTGTTTCCAGTAGTGCCCGTGTCATGATCATGTCACACCCTATAGAGTGCCCCATCGATGCCCTATGTTGTGCCCCTTTCGTGACCCACTGATGCCCTTGTCGTAGCCAGCAGTGCCCATGTCACCTGCCGTGCTCCAGCAACTCCCTTATTGTGCCTAGCAGTGATGGTGTCATGCCGGTGTCGTGCCCCAAGAACATGCTTGTCGCACCGGTGTCATGACCAAAAACTCCCTTGTGCTCCAAGTCGTGCCCGTGTTGCTTGTCGTGCTCCAGTAACTCCCTTGTCGTGCCTTGCAATATTGGTGTCACCGCGGTGTCCCACCCAACATCTCCCTTGTCATGCTGAGCAATGCTTGTGCTGCTTGGCGTGCTCCAGCAGCTCCCTTGTCACGCTCAGCAGTGCTAGGGTCATGCTAGTGTCATGCCCTAGGAACACCAGTGTCGCTCCCAACAACTTTCTTGTCGTTCCAAGATGTGCCCGCGTCACTTATCGTGCTATAGCGGATCCCTTGTCGCATGCAGCAGTGTCGGTGTCGCATCGAGCATTTTCCTTCTCATGTCCAGTAGCACTAATGTCGTGCCCATGCTGGTCCCTTGTGGTTTGTCATGCTCTAGCAGCTCCCTAGTCACACCCAATAGTGCCTATGTCGTGCCAATGTTGTGCCCCAACAATGCCCTTGTCACACCGGTGCAATGCCCAACAGCTCCCTTATCGGGCCCAACAGCGCTGGTGTTGTGCTCGTGCCGGTCCCTTGTCTCTTCCAGCAATGCCTGTGTTGCTTGTCGTACTTTACCAGTTCCCTTGTCGCACCCAACAGTGTTGGTGTCACACCTGTGTCATGCCCAGCGTCTCCCTTGTCGCACCCAGCAGCACTACTGTCACATCCGTGCCAGTCCCTTGTCGCTTGTCATGCTCCAATAGCTCTGTTGTCACGCTAAGTAGTGCTGGTGTCCCGCCTGTGTAGCACCATTGAATGCCCTTGACACACCAGTGTTGCACCCAGCACCTCCCATGTCGTTCCCAGTAGCGCTAGTGTTGCACCCGTGCCGGTCACTTGTCACTCTTAGTGTCTCCCGCGTCGCTTGTCGTGCTCCAGCAGCTCCTTTGTCATGCCCATGAGTGCTCCTAGAAACGCCCATGTTGCGCTAGTATCTTTCCCAGTAGCTCCCTTGTTGCACCCAGCTGTGCTAGTGTCGTGCTTGTGCTAGTCTCTTATCGCTCCAAGCAGCACCAGCGTCGTGCTTTTCGTGCTCCAGCATCTCCATCATCACGCCCAGCAGTGCTGGTGTCGCACTCTAGCAATATCGTTGTCGTGCCCAACAGTGCTTGGGCTGCTCACCAAGAATGCCCTTGTAACGCCCAGCAGTGCCTAGGCCACTCCCCAGGAATGCCCTTGTCACGCCTAGTGCATCCCCGCTGTGCTCGTGTCATCCTCAGCAGCGCTCGGGACGATCCAACACCACCCGTATCATGCCCTTCTGACACCTAGCTACTTCCTTGTTGTGAGGCCCCGGAACTGAAAATGTTATAATTGAAAGTAATTAAAATAAGGAATATCATTAAGAGGCCAAACATGTAGTGAAAAATGATGGTTGAAAGTAAAAAGATAGAAAAATACCCGAGTTCAGCAAGCAGCCGAGTGGCGCCTGCTGTGCGCCCGAGGTGCTGCAGCGAGTGCCAAATTCCAGTGGCTCCGCGCTCGCCGCGTGCTCAAAATGTGCTCGAGCGCGGCCCCGACTTTTGCCCGCGTGGTGACTTTATTTTTGTTATAAATTGAAGGGGAAAAAGGAAAAGGGAGAGAGAGAGAGCAGACCACACATGAAGGAGAGGAAGAAGAGAAGAGGAGAAGGGGAAATCACTTGTTCCAATCCACACCCGGTAAAAATAACGGTAGATCGGGCCAATGCAAGTGTACTTCGGACGTTGTTTTTCATTTTTACCGTTTCCTCTTGCTTTAAAGTTGATAAAAATGCTTTAAAATGATGTTGATGCATGTTTAAAGTAAATGAAGCATGTTTCCTTTGATTGTTGGGTTAGATTTTGTGTTTATCCAAGTTTATTGTTTATTTTGGCTTCGATTTCGTGAATAAGCATGTAAATTGTGTTCGATTTTGTCTCGGAAGTTTGTGATGAAACCCTAGCTTTTATCCCATGTGTTTATCACACGATTAGTGATCGATTTGAGCCCAAACATTTTGGCGAAGCCCTAGGTACGAAAATGAAGGGGTTTTGATGATTTGTAACCATAGCTCCTGTTATATAAAAGTTAATTGACATTGAAATGAAGCTGCGGGTATAATTTATTTTTGAAAATTTGTACAGACTTATTCCAATAAATTTCCACGCACTGTTAAAGTAAAACTGAATGGGTTTTTTGACCGTTATCATACGTTCTGGAGTTAACTGAAAGTAAATTGTGAAACTCTGATTGTGAAAGAGGGTTTTCAATAAAGAGATTATTTTTGTTACTGTTATTTAAGACCCGGGACTGACTACTGTCCGGATAGGTTCTCTGGCATGCCTTAGAACTTTATGATGGTAATCGAGGATAACTCTGTCAATGGAGTTATATGTGGTCTGTCCTTCCTCGGGGCGTTACTGTCAATAGGAAAGCATAGTTATCGGCCTACCTTTGGGTGGCATACCGTACCGATCTCGTGAGATGGGATACCTCTGTTACAGTCATATGCCTTGGATTGTGTGGAGTGAACACAATCTATCCTTGATCATTCACCCCCTCAGCTAGTACGGTATACTGGCACGGTCTATTACCGATATGTTATGTTACTGTTTACCATACCGATTACCGATTATTGAGTCCCTTTTACCGTTTACCGTCTATTGAGTATCGATAATTGTTTACCGTTTACCGATTATTGAATACCGACTATTGATTACCGTTTTCTATTTACCGATTATTGATTTATGAAGTTTAATATCATCAAAGTATGCTTTCTATGTTTTCTTAATTATGTTTTGTTTAACCGTTCTATTTCTGCATAGTTATATGACTACCCTGCATCACTGTTTTACCGCTCATATGCATGTACCTTGCTGAGTCCCAGCTCACTATTTTATTATTTTCCCCCCTCAAGACAAGACAGTAGAATTAGTGCCCAACGAGAAAGAGTGATCGAAGGAAACTTCTGAAGCACTTGGACTATTTTGGAGAGCCGTTGATGTAAAGACTTGGCTGGACATGTGATTTTGTATACTGATCTTGTGTCTATTGATATGCATGCACATGTGAATTTTGTATAGAACGCATATGATGTATATGATAGTAAAAAGGAAAAAATATGCTTCTGCAGGTTATTAGTTTAGCTTCCGCTCTAAACTTTTGGATATACTGTACAGGTCCTAAACGGCATCTCGTTATTAAACTGTTAGTGTAGCTAATGGTTTTATAGATTCTTACCATGGATGGAACATGTGCTCTTGTGTATGCATGTTGTAGGAAGAATTGTGGATAATTGATAGTTGTGTATTTTTGGGTTTCATCCAGTTACAAAGGAGACTGCCGAAATTTTTACAGAAGTCTTACCTTATAGTTTAGTCCATTAATCATGTTCCCGTCTTGACGGAAGCTTTGAAAAAAAAAAGATTCGTTCCGTCGCAGTTCTCCAAATACTTGATGAGGAAAAACTGTATACTAAACTAAAGAAATGTGAGTTTTGGTTGGAGGAAGTGATCTTTTTGGGGGCATGTGATTTCAAATGGTGGCATTGCTGTGGACCAAAAGAATGTGCAGGCTGTTATTAAGTTGAATAGGACTACGTCAGTAACTGAAATCTTGAGTTTTTTTGGCATTGCAGGATATTATTGACAATTTGTAGAGAATGTTTTGCGGATTGCTATGCCATTGACTCAGTTAACGAAAAACGAGGCTAAGTTTGGTTGGACTGAGGAATGCAATCAGAGTTTTCAGGAGCTAAAGGATCGCTTTGTGACCGCTCCGATTTTAACTATTTTAGAGGGATTAGGTGGGTTTGAAGTATATTGTCATGCCTCCAAAGCGGGCTTGAGTTGTGTGCTAATGCAAACTAGCAAGGTAATTGCTAATGGGTCTAGATAGCTAAATGTGCATGAGAAAAATTATCCAACTCATGACTTGGAGCTCGCTGCAATTGTGTTTGCTCTAAAGATTTGGAAATATTATCTTTATAGTGAAAATTTTCTTATTTATTCTAATTATAAAAGATTGAAATACTTATTCTCGCAGAAGGAACTCAATATGAGGCAGAAGAGATGAATTGATTTTCTAAATGATTATGACTGTGAAATTCGATACAAGTGTGACAGAACGGATCATTATCCTTTAAAGACCTTCCATAATAAACAAACAAAACTGATATTCATAAAATTTACAGAAATTTTGACAAAGTTTTCTCTACAATTGGACTGAAACCAAAATTTACACCCTACTTAAATAACCTACATCAAGCACACAACTAAACAAACATCACCATTTATCCTATAACACGCATATACAGGATCACAAACTACAATATCCATGGCTCCAACACAGTACTCCTAACTACTACATTGAACCTAAGAGAGATGCCGTCTATGACCAAAACAAATCAAAACATCAAAATAATGCAGAAGCAACTATACATCCATGTTTATCGCAATACAAAATTACTACGTTATTAGAATATACAAACTTTATTAAAGACTAATCATATACATCCAAAATTCTTCTAAATCTCCATATTCTTCAAATATCTTCAAGCCCTTCAAATGTTCTTCCTTCGAACTTAATCTTATCTACAAACCTTATCGGATTTCAGCGTATTTGGAGGAAAAACAACAGAAGAGTGAGTTGAAGCCCAACAGTATACCATAAAAATATGTAATTTTAAATAGCTCTATATATATATATATATATTTTTTTTGGTAAGTAAGCAATTTACATTAAATTTAAAAGAAATATACAAAAGAAAACTTTGTACTAACTCCAAATGTTTTGCCGACTTGGAGTTAGAACAAAGATAATTGAGGGGTGAACTCCAAACCTCATGAACCTGTCATAATCTGAGAATGAGCCAGTCCATGAAGAAAAAATAGAAAAACAACCGAAAAAAGTCACAATCAAAGTCACAGTATGATGCATACTACTCCAGCCATAATGACCTCGATCAAAAAATCAACCTCTCCTGGGTAACCATCTCGGCATTCTGCCGTGGTAGGCCATCTCGGCCAAGGTACACCACGGGCATAAAGTATCA